>VYZT01004425.1:6978-23490 GCA_013400735.1 Pomatostomus ruficeps | reverse complement strand
TTATTATTTATTTTTATTAATCTACATTTTATTATGATTTAATTGATTACAATTTATTTGTATTATTATTTATTTTCATTATTAATTTTTACTATTCTTTGTTTTTATTCTTTATTTTATTATAATTTATTTACATCATAATTTATTTATCATTTATATCCATTATTGTTTATTTTTACTGTTATTTTTCATTTTACTATTTTTTCTTTTTTAAAAAATTCGATTTTATTTTATAGATTTGCATTTTATTTTTCTCGTTCTTCCACTGTCCAGTCCTGGCATCCCCTGAACCTGTGCCATTCTTCCAGTACCCCTGGATCTTTTGTACAAGTGAGGCTAGAAGCACTGTGCATCCTCTGCACCCAGGCCAGGGGTGTTAGGCAGAGGCCCTTGGTCACAAGTGATTGATTTAAATCCTTGGCTGCCTTTTGTTCAGTGCAGGTAGAGGCATAAAGGAAAAATGCCTGAAATCAGCTGGATGATTAGGAAGTTTCTAGCTCCCCTTTCAGCACAGGTATGGATTTGAGAGCGTGAGCAGCCTGGCAGAAATGGACAGACAGCACTGGGCCCCGAGCCTTCTTGTACTTGAGTGACAATCAGCTGTTTTTAACCCAGTCTGGGCTAGAAGACCTCTGTGCCTGCCCACATGTCTCCCCTGTGCATTTTGCTCCAAGATACATGTGCCAGATAAATTGTGCATGTCCAGTAGATTTTTTTTTCCCTGTGCCTTTGCCATATCAAACAGTTGCTTTTTGGCCCCTTAGCATTGGGAGGTATGGAGTGGTAGCTCCTGTTCATGTGGTGATCTCCTCAGAGCAGAATGAGTGTGCACACATCCACAGGTCCAAGTAGAATCTCCTGCAAAACCACAAACAAATTACTTGTGATCTGTTGCAAAATGTGATTTTTGATCTATCCGTTTTTCACAGGGCTTTTAATTTCCGCTATTTGCTTATATATCATTCCAGATGTCTGTTTAACCATCATGTTAAGGTGTGTAGCATGCAATTTGAATGATATACAAGATGCAGACACAAAATCTTTGGCATTATTTCCTAAGGATGACTCTCTGATAACAAACTGCTGAATAATGTTTGAATGTTTCAAGTATGTTTATACAAATAGCAAAAATTAACCACTGGTTTTCTATAAAGCACAGTTGATTCTGAACACAGTGTTGTGGCTAATTTTTAACATACTTTTGTACTCAACCACCGTGCGTCACAGTGAAACTTAATTAAAGAAATTAGCCAGTGGTAACTGTGTGTTTGTGCCTTGTAAACAAAAACATTTCCAGTGACATGGTTTTGTACAGCAGGAGTGCTACATTCCCTCTGTTGAATGGGTTGGAGTGAGAGTCAGTGTAACAGCTTTTAAAATACCCTTGTTTTTCATGGTTGCCATGGGAATATTTTCATGGCAGGCCTGCACAGCCCACTTCTGTTTTTCTGGAAGAGCATCAGAGCAGAGGAGCAGCTCTAAACCGTGGTAAAGTGTGTGCTTTGCTCTTTGCCACCTGTAGACAGCAACAAGTGGCAGGGGGAACCAGCTTTCTATTTACTTCTTTTTACACTAAATATCCACTAAATGCTCCTGTTTCATGCTGTAGCAACTTTTCTCCTGTCTTCCCACAAAGGCTGGAAAAATATATAGGCACAAAAATTACGATTGCCTTAAGAACCCCTCTTCAGTCACTTTCCTTTAGCTGCTTTGTACCACTCCTGCTTCACCTCTGATTTACTCTTCTCTGTGAATCACTGAACTTGCAGCCAGGTGATGAAACTGTGGTTTTAGATCTCCCTACACTGATTGAAATCCCCTGCTAACATGCACAGCTGCTGCAGAGCTCTCTTCTCCTGTCCACCAGAGAGTGAAGCGTGTGATTTTTAAAATGACACTCTCCTTGGGGACCAGGTTTGTTGCTGCTCCGCAGCTGATTTGCGTTCCTTGAGAAAGTCTCTGGTTTTGAGCTGCCTGAGGCTCTGCTGGCTGAGGCTCCGTGGCTGCTGCCTGTAAAACCAGCAGAAGGCTCTTGTGGCATCGGGGTGTGCTCGAGTCGCCCGCTGCAGCCCTGGGCAGAGCAGGTGATTGCAGAGCGAACAGAGGGCTGCTGTGCCAGCAGGAGGATGCAAACAAACAGGTGTCACAGAGCTGCCACTCGGCTCTCTCTTTCCTGTTTATTTCTTTAGGCAATGTGGGCTGTCCATTGGCAGACTGAGACCCTCTTTGGCAGCAGCTCTGCCCATCTTTTTATCCAGATGTAATTAGTAGGGTCTGAAATTTAACGAGTGAAAACCTGATAATGAAATAACAGCGCAGAGGCCTTCACAACCCTGGCAGTCACTGTTCTTTTATCTGAAGGTGTCACTTCTTTGCTGAATCATTTTTAGTGTCCTTTATTGCAGGTTTGATAAAAGGGAAGAATAAAACTAAGGAACTGGCTAATTTAAATTTTATGTAATGAATATCTACTCAAAATTAGTCTTCATTTCTTCCAAGTCAAAGAAATGGTCTGTGGCTTTTCTGAAGATGCCAGGTAATCTCAAAGAGTTGATGATAATGAAGACCTTTGAGGAACAGGAGGATTTACTAAAGAGTACATTCTGTTTTATGGGTAAAACTTCAGCAAAAGTCTTTGAAATTTTTTGCAAATGGTGTAGATTAAAAAGAAATATCTTAAAAGAAAATTTCTCAGTCAAAAAGCGTATGTGAAAACGCTTGGCCACACACTGTGTGCAGTATGCCCGGTACTAAAGAATGTTTAGATCAGAGGCATAACAGACCCTCTCAGAGCTGGAATGTGCATCCTGACAGGTTCTTCTTTTTGCTTAAAGTCCCTTCTTTTACTTTGAAGGGCTCCTCTAGCATGAGGGTCAAAACAGCTATGAGGAAACCATGAAGTTACGCCATCAGACTTGTTTATCTTCTTAATTGAAGCACCAATGACAGAAATTTTCTTCAAATCTTGGAATCTGTTCAGAGATTTTGTTTAAAGATTTTCTCCTTATGTTTTCAAAAGTGTCTTCCTGTCCCTGCTTTTGCCATGGGAACTGCTTTCCTTCTTTTGTTTTCAAGTAAATGATCACATTTTATCCTAATCTTATGCCAGTCTTACTTAAGAAAATGCTTCTCTTAAGTCTCTAGTGCACAGATTTTACAATCAAATTTAGGTTAATTGATTTTTTTTCCCCTGAAAGGTGATTTCTTTTCTTAATTATGGTGTTATTTGAAGTATGCTTGGAGTTTTGCTGTTCACAAGCAACCTGTCATGTTCCTGTAAGCTTAGAACTAAAATGTACTGTGAGAGAAAATAATTCTATTGTTATGTTAGGTTTTAAAAATACTTCCATATCTATTCTTCCATTATTGAGATGCCACTGTGCTCTCTATTCTTCTTAAGCCTCTCTTTTAATTTGTGTGACAATTTCATATACTGTATCATTACAGTAGCTCTCACTGCATCTGTGAGCCATTGTCAAGCTACTTTAAAAATAAAAATGAAACCAAAACATCCCAAAACAGACCAGGTGTTTTGAGGGCTAGTATCTGGAGGTATTCTCTGTTTAAAAATAGACTGATGCAGAGGACAAAATAGTTTTTTAAAACAAATCTGGGACACATTGTGCGAAAACTGTAGATGAAATATATAATGTTCAGTAGACACTTGTTTCTTTTTGCCCTCCGGTAGTAAATTACAATGTCTCAAGACTCCTCCTCTGAAAAGATGATTGACCAAACAAGACACTGCTTTTGGAGAACATTGCTAGTCTGAGAGTTCTATGCTAGATGCCCATTTGGAGAAGAAAAAATCCCCATAAAACCAAAATGGGGGCATGGATGAAACAGCTGTGCGTGGTGACCCAGAATGGATCGGTCAGTGCGAGGACTCTGACCCTCTCCAGGAAATGTCACCCTCTCTGGGACACACTCTGGCAAAGGGAATCCAGGACATTTTCCTGTCAGCTGACATGGTGAGCTCTTGGTTCACATTTTCAGTCACCTGTCTGTATCTGGCAACAGGGAGTGATTCTTTTTGTACTCAATCACTCCCAGGGCTGTTGCAAAGCAGTAAGAGGCAGTTAGATGGAACCTGCGTTTGACTTCTAGACTTTTCACAGAAAGAAACTTGGCAATGCACATGAAACAGAACAGAAAGCAGCTGCCTAATGTTGTGAAATGGTTTGGTAGCCTAGGCAGCAGGGACAGCTCTTGTAATTCACTGTCTGAGACCTCCTAATTGGTCTGAGAGTTGATTTGATAAGAAGCTTTCCAGTCTACCTGCAGGAGCCATCTCATCTCACAAGGCTCAGGGTGATGCATCATTAAGGAAAGCTTTTCCATTAGCTTATTTAGCCATTATGAAAGGGTGTTGTTAGGGAAAGTTCATTCAGTGTGTTCAACAAATTGCAAAGCCACTACGAAAGGGGAAAAAAGGTAAGTTAGGATGGCAAAATTTTGGGAAAGAATTCCTGGGTAGCTGCTATGGGATATAACTGGTAGGGAACCAAAGTTTATGTGTAGCAGTTGGTGTTAAAGTTGCAAACTGGAAAGTCCACAGGATTTTCTTATCTGTGCCGCTGAATTGCGTGTATTTTTTTGACAAACGATTAGAAACAGGAGAGACTGAAAGCTCTTTGTAAGTAAGTTCTGTGCGTTGTTTGCTTGGCCAGCCACCTGCAGGGGAGCTTTTAGTTGGTGAGGTTTGTCAGAGTTTGGTCTAGCATTTGACTAGAACCTAATCTCACTGGAGGTGGTGACTGCTGTTCATCTGCATTAGGAGTTGGTTTAGATCAAGTGTGTGATGTTCTGCACTGTTTGCTAACCTAGACACTGCCAACTTGTTGTCTTGGAAAACCTTTAGTTTTCCTCATCAAAGGCAGTGACATGGAAAGGGTAAGTATTTCAATTTTGTGCTCTTCTTCCTTCCACGAAGGCGTAGTTAAAAATTATTTACTTGGTCATCTTGACCACAGATGTGCACCTGCATCCTCTCTGTCCATCCTCTCTGTTTTCTCCTTGCCTACTCCTCTTTCTTTAATTTTCTTGTAGCATCAAGAGGTTGCCAAAAGAGCACATTCTGCATACTCATGAATTATGATTTGCTCATTTTACTTCTTGGCACCATCAAGTTCAGGAGTAATTTTAGAGAAAGACAATTCATTGTGCTTCCCCCGGTGCAGTGAGTGACCACAGCATCAGTGTCCAGCGAGTAGCACGATGTCAGACACCTCAGGGACACAACTCTGGGTCAAACACTGGTGCCTGCAGTCCCAGGGCCTGTGATGAGCAGCCCACTGCTCTGGCTCCACCCTGGAGTGCTCAGGCTGTCTAGGATGATCTTAGGAGTATGTTGACAAGGATACTGTTGACTACTGGAGGTACTTACATCAACTGCTGTGTGTTTGTAGTCTTATCAAGAGCTGAAGAGCTGTGCCAAAGAGCTAAGTAGTCGTGTTTGTACTGCCTAAGCAGGCAGCCTGAGCCATGTGGGCTTACACAGCCCTGATAGTCCCAGAGGTAAACTTCCAGTGCTGCTTATGTTATTATAAACCAGCAGAGAGTTTGCTCTGTGTTTACATATCTTACACCGCAGCTAATGATGATGAATTAGGCCTTACGCTTAATTTAATCAATTGAGAAGGCTTTTCTTCTACAGAAGTTACTATTCTGTATGTAAACAGTCTGGGGGATTTTGGCACATTTCCCACTGCCACAGTTTCCTTCTCCATAGCACTACTGTCAATGGTAATGAAATAGTTATGTTATTTCACAATAAAAAGCCAAGTTGTCTCGCTGCCCCTTCCCAAACCAGGAGTAGTTTGCCTTTGTGTTCCGTCTCTGTTCCATAGCAGGTGTTTCACAGAGTGCACTGATACAACAGTGGATTTTATCATGGTTATAAAAGTGTACTGAGCAGGGCTCTTGGGTATTGAAGACCTTCCTTTGGATTTCCTTTGCTGAGGATGTCTCTTGATGTACTTACAAAGCACCCAGGGGTGATTCTAAAATCAGTCATCATTCCTGCGGAATTGTAGTTATAGAAGAGTTCGGGCTGGAAGGGACCTCTAAAGGTCATCCAGTCCAACTGCCCTGCGATGAGCAGGGACATCTTCAACTCCATCAGGCTGCTCAGAGCCCTGTCCAACCAGGCCTTGAGTGTTTCCACCACCTTTCTGTGCTGCCTGTTCCAGCGTTTCACCACCCTTATTGTAACAAATGTATTTTTTTATATCTAATCTGACTCTACCCTCTTTTAGACTAAAACCATTACCCCCTGTCTTATTGTGGCAGGCCCTACTAAAAATTTCATCCTCATCTATCTGATAAGCTCCCTTTAGGTACTGGAAGATGTTTTAAGGTCTTCCCAGAGCCTTCTCTTCTCCAGGCTGAACAACCCAAATTTTCTCAGCCTCTCCTCACAGGAAAAGTGTTCCATATCTTGGATCATCTTTGTGGGCCTCCTCTAGACCTGCTGCAATAGGTCCATGTATTTTTGTGGTGTGGACTCCAGAGCTTCAGCTAGGCTTCAGTTTCTTGAAGAAATTACATTCATCTCATTAAAATTTCAATCATTTAAATTTTATATAGCCAGTTTTGAACTTAACATGATTTTCCTTCTGGGCTGATAAGCTATTTCATCCTTGTAAACTTATGTCAGATATTATTATTATTACTGCCTTGCAAGATGGTCAAAATGTGATCATTCATCTAACTCACTGGCTTTTTTTCCTCATGGACTGATTTCTGTCTAAGGTTTATAATTTTGTAATGCTGCATAATTCTTGTTTAACTTTTTTTTTAGCTGTTTTCAGTGGTCATGAGGCTGCACTACAGGCCCTTGGTATTTAAACCATGAATGCCTAACATTCTTTTAAATAACCCATGCCTGCTCTTGTAATTTGCACAACATTCTCTGTCCTGTCAGTTTTCTATTCAAACAGCTTGCTTAAAACAAAAGCCAGTATAAAGTCACTTGGAAAACTGTATTTTCTCCATGAACCATTATTTGGTTTGAAGCAGGAGTGCTTGTAAGGGAAGAGAAAGAACAATGGTCATCATTGTCTCATTTGGGGAGACCCTGAGTTCTGGATATGTTAGTAATAAAAGAGGTGCTGAAAGTGCCTGTCAAGCCACAGAGGAGTTGCATTGACTTTGTCAAGAAACAGTGACAATATTAATGGGAAGAGCAGGTTTTTGAGGAGAAAGAGTGAAATAGTCTCAGGGACAAAGCTGTTCAAGGGAATTCAACCCATCCTTTCCTTCTCCTCATCTCCTCTTCTCTTCCCTGTCCTCCTTTGTGCTACCTCATTGCCAGACAAATGTTCCCACTTCCCCAGCAAATGTGGGGCTGCTGTCCCTGTGCCACCCACAGCCCTGCAGGACTCAACTGTGTGGGTTTTGTGGGCTCTTGATGGCATCAGGAGCAGCAATGGATGGAGAGCAGAAAACTGCTGCAGGAAATGATGGGCATTGGGATTTTGTAGGGGGACTGTGTGTGGTTGTGTAGAGGAGGGCAGGGGACAGGATGGGGGAATGCAAAGTGAAAACCATCCCTGGAAGAATGAGTGGTCCAGTCTAGAAAATCTGAGACCTTGTGGGCTCCTTCTAGTAACTGGCACATATGGCAAAATACATCACAGATGCACTGATTTTCACCACTGAAGAGCCTGACTGTGGCTCTTTAGAGCTTGGGGCACCTTGCAGTTACACGGATTAAGTTATGGTGGTGCCCTGGCTTCTGTTGGCGCTTCATGCTTCAGGTGCTTACAAAGTTCCCTGAAGTTTTGGTTTGTTTTAAACCTGCTCATCTCACAGATACTACTTTGTGCTATTCAACTTCTTTGCGTTTTTCAGTTTCCACCCAGCTGGAAGTGAGGAGGGTGGGAAGGAAAGCTGCCTCTGTAGCCTCCTGCCTCCCAGGCTGCAGGTCTTTATCTTGATGGTATAATTCATATATAAAACATTGAATTCAGTCTGTTCAGTTGACTGCACACAGCAACAGCTGATCAAACAGCAGGTTCATACTGTGCACCGTGATTACCTGGATTACAAGGACAGCATGAGTATAAACTGGCCTCTTTTTTTCTTGAGTGATAAATCTGTGTTTGAATGTATTAAATATTGGAGCAAGACACCTCTTTTGTTCCAATATGAATTAATTTTTTATGAGGTATCAGCCAGAGGCTGAATCAGTGAGCTATGCTAAATAATGAGCACAAATGAGGAAAGGCTATAAATGCTTTTATTTTCCACTTTAGATATTTATCTTTTCTTCTATGCTTCCTTCACCATTTGTGTCCCTACACCTTCTATCAGAATGGTGTAATTCTAGTGGTAGCATTTTTTCTTTGATAACAGTGATGTTTTTATGAACTGTTTGGCTCAAACTTCCTCCTGCCTGCACTTAGAGATGGATGGAAGGAAGTCACTTACAGATCATCTTATTTTGTGGTTCTCTTTTTGGCTTCTCTGGATGACATGTATGTTCTCAGCCTTTGGTATCTCAGCCAGGGTGTGGTTTGGGCTTTCAGCAGGGTTCATCTTAATTTTTCAGTTGCTCAGATGGGTGAAATGTTCCCAAATCCTTGTAGGCTTTATGATTTAGCCCCTGTGTGTGTGTGCACACCTGCTTGTATCTGTGGGCTGTGATGATGACAGGAATTTCCAGAGTCACCAGAGCGTGGCTGTTTGAGAGTGACACTGACAGGTGCTCAATGTAAATCTGTAATTATTATGTGCTATTTGGATGAAAATCATTAGCTGGAGATCAATTAAAACATGAAACAAAGTGGATAGCCATGGAATGAGGACATGATGGTTCTGCTGGGCTTTGCTGCTGCCCAGCCTGGCCCAGGTGAACACCTCTGAGTGATCAGACACTGAAAAATCTGGGAAATTACATCTTACTCTTTAATGGCAAGATATGAGAATGATAGTCTCTTTATTTTTTAAGTTCACTTCTTCTGGTTGATTGTGTTTTTTGAGCATTTACTTTTCTCAGAGGACTAAAAAAAAAGAGAATTCTTTGCTTGAGAATGAGGAAGACTTGGCAAAACAGATAAGCATTTCTCTTCTGAAGCAACTGTTGCATAATTTTACAAGATTTTCCAGATGCAGCCTAGCCTTTTTTTTCCCCACATTGCTGTGTATGGAAGGCAAAACTATTCTTCAGAGTAAATCTGGCTGGCATTTTATTTGCTTGTATATCTCTTTGTAATAGTAATGCCTAAAAGGATGCTTTTAGGAAACTGCCTGTATGGACCCCCAGCCAGTTCACTGTGCTCAGCTTTATTTGATCCAGTGCTATGATCTTTTTGTTGTAGCACTTTCAGTTTTCTGTCCTTTTTTTTTTCCCCTTTGTCTATTGTGTTTTGAGGCAGCCCAAGTTTTAAATTAGCAGAAAGGGATGACCTAAGCTAAAGGAGGCCCTGGGATTGAAGGCGTGTGATAACATTGGAGTAGAAATGATAATTTTAACTCTTCAGTATATCCTGGAGCCATAAAAAAGGACATGCAGAATGTGTTTGTGTTTGGTTTTTTACCTGGCTGGAGCCTAGAAGCAGACTTCTGACATGCTTTTGAAGTGTGAGGTGGGCATGGCTGTTCTGCTCCATGTGTAAAACATGGCGAGTCCACAAAATGAAGAGAACACAGTAAATGGTTGATACTAGAGATACCCAACCTTTGAAAAGCTGGGGTGCCCGGTTTTGTCAATATGAAGTTTCATGGGGAACTTCAGATGGAGAAGTGAAGCGGAAACGAGGGAAGCCTTGGGCAGAACAGCTCTGGCTTCAGTGCCTGAGCCTGGGCACCACTGTACCGAAGGCATTGGGTTTCCACCCAATCCCATAAATTGTCTTCATCCCATGCTTGGCAGGGCTTGAGCTTGGACCCCACAGCATTGGTAATCTCTCTCATGTCTGCCCAGGCTCTGTACCGCTCACCCAACTGCAATGCCTGGGGCCAGTGTAGGCTGGATGTTTGTAATGCTGGTTTTAACAGCTCTGCCTCATAAATGCCGCCCCCTGTGCTTGGATGCATCATCCAGGACCTCTTGCAGGGAGATCACAGGAAGCTGGGACTGGACTCTGTGCTCCCATGAAGTCCCATTAACTCATGGGGATGCTCATACTGACCTCAGTGACAAGATTACAGAATTAGGACTCAGACAGAAAAACTCATTGCCTTGACCAGACAATGAAATGCCAACAGAAATAAATTATATTTGCTCATAGGGTGTCATATTCTAGGCAGAAATGTTAGGTCCTTTGTACAAATATTTTAAGTAAATGTACATTTTAAGCAGATAGTCAGGTGATGATGTCTCTTTTTGCTCCTTGGGGCTTCTGAAACTGTAATTTTGTTGTTTTCCTAAGTTCCGTAATGTTCTAGATGAGTGATGCTCATTTTAATGGCATTAATTGCAGCACGGTGATACAGTTTAGGAAGAGAGAGGATCTCCCCCTGTGGCCAAAATACTTGGACCAGTAATGATTTGCTTTGATACTTTTCACTGTACTGTTTAACACATGAAGGTAAGGCATGACTGAGAGTGACAGTTTTCAGGGGTCCAGCTCTACCGTGGTTTTAGGTTCTGAACTATATTTTTTGTCTCTTTCTCCTGTAAGATTGAGTCAGGTTTCTAAATTACCATTGTTAAGATGGCCCAGATTAGAGACGTTAGAAGGTTACCTTCACATGGAAAGCAGTGTTCTTCACAAGAGCAAAATTCCTTAACCTTTCCATAATGTGAGGAACACTGCAGAAAAATCCTGTACCACCTTAACTCACCCAGACCCTGGGCCAACGTTGATTTTGCTTTTTTTATTGCTGTTGTTGTTTTGGTTTTTATTTTATTTACCATCCTTATCTATAATGCCTTACAGGCATTGTTGTCTCAAACCATTATTTCAATTAAAACATTTTGGCTGGCTAATGATGAGTGACAGAGGGAAAGGTGGCCAGCGCCAGCTTCAATCTCTCAGAGGCAGAGCAGTAATCGGATTGTGTTCATTAGAGCACAGGCAAGACCAATGCTATTAAATTGCAGCTTCTAGCACAGCAATGCAATAAAGGAGCTGTGGAGGATGAAGGAGAAGTCCCACTGGTGCAAAATGGCTGCTTATCTGTGGGTGAGGACTTGTCTCTTCTCTGGTCCTCCCCTCTGTCCCTCCAGGGTCACAGTGACATGGAAACTGTAACTAATGCTGAGGGCTCTGAACTACAGGATGTTGTGGGGTCGTTTCTTGGAAGGAGGTCAGACAGCCCTGAGTATAAACAAGGAGGGTTTTTATTTGAATTTTAGAGCAATTAGGTCTAAGCAACAGCAAAGGGGATTTTTCTGCTGACTGATCTAATTTTTACATGCTGGAAACTTAATTCCTGACTTTTTGTAGGTTTTGACAGATTTTTTGATTTTTCTTAATGTTTCAGATACTTCAGGTGTGGAGGGGTTATTTGTTTGTTTGGGTTTGTTTTTATCTTTTGAGATTCATCACTTTGATGAAGAAAAGAAATGAAATACATTGCCTCTCTGGTCAAAATGAGAATTATACTCAAGATCAAGAAGAAGAAGAATACCAAGCCTGAGATTACTAAAAAACAGCTTCAGTGTGTTAAATATCCATGGACATCAATCTGTTGAATAATTGAATAATTCTGTTATAAAAATACTCGAGTTCATCTGCCTTGGCAACCCTGAAGTCTTACTTGTCTCTATATAATCAATTAGGATATGTTTCCTTTTTTTGCCGTCAGTCTTGTGAAACATTTTTGCCTTGGACAATTCCTCCATTAACCCCAGGGCAGAGGACTGTGCTGAGGGTGTTATCCATTTCCAGGTGCATTTTTGGACATATCCTCATGTTGAGCCTGGTGCAATGTTTGTTTTCTGCTCTGGACTCGGCCAAGGCTGCTCTGCCCCCTGGCTCTGTGCAAAGCAGCATTTGCTCCCTGACATCTCTGCAGACTCAGTGATTTAGATGTGGCTGAACAGGTTGACAACAAGGGGAAAAAAATCCTTCGCAAACATATCTTTTGTGTCAAAATAAATACAGGGATGAAAATGTTGACAAATTCCATGAATTGAAGGAAGTTCTGCATTAAGACCTGCAGGTTGATACAGCACAAGTATGATGGCAGCATTTTTTCCTGCTCAATGTATGATTTTAGTCAAAAAGAGACATTTTTAAAGTTATAAGGTGAGCAATTTTTTGCCAGCCATTTTAGAAGCTATTAATCGAATGCCTGTGGGTAAGAATATTTGTTGCGCCCTACACGAATTAAAATTTAGAATTTGTAGATGATTTTTATAATTAAATAAATGAGAGAAGTAAGTTTTTTCCTAGAAAGGAGATAATAAATATGAAGGAACATTGTAAAGTAGTGAGTAATACAGAGAAAGTACAACAGGCACACCTTCAGAAATGTGCAGCTTTTCAGAGATGCAACTTCCAGTCATGTCCTTTCAGTGGAATTTTTGTTGAAATGCTAAGATTAAGGGGTATTTTAGTAAAATTGCTGATTCCAGGCAGAATCAGAATGTTGTTATTAAATCTCAATCACTTTTTAAAGAAATATACTTTAAAATACTCTTTAGATAGTCAAATATATTTGATTATAGGGCAACATTGTGGGGCACATGGGGTCAGATGAAAAATGTGACTCTTCTCACATTTGTCAATCCAAATACATATATAATAAATATATTAAAAGATGTATATGATATATAATCCAGGTATATGTAATCCAGATATATATTTGTAAAAGTATATAATAAAGGTTGGATTCTGTTATCTTGGAGATATTTCCAGCCTTAATGATTCTATGATTCTACAAAATAGCAGTTTGGATTTTGCCCTAGCATGGATATTTAAGATTTTCTGTTTAAAAAAAAATAAATTAAAAATCTGAATTAGTCATTCTCTCACGATAAGAAAACTGTTGATGTTAGGAAGTGAGGTTGTAATGAAGCTGTTTAGTGAAAAGGTGCAATTTAAGGTGTTTAGCAGGTACAGAGACATCAAACAAGAAAGAAATTAAGTTGGAACTGAAGATGAAATAATTGCAGTGATGATTACATTTGAGTCCAGTCTGTGGGAATGCAGAGTGCTGCACGATGGGGGAATAAATGATTTTCGTGACTTGAACTTGCGTTACAGGATTCTGGGGGAGGCAATCTCCCACCAGGATCTCTGGGTGGCTGCCGTTGGGTACCGGGTTGCCATGGTAACTGATGGAGGCTTGCCCGGTTAAGCATCCTCTAAACACCGTGGTATCTTCAGTCTGGGGCTTCAAATAATCATCTTTGCTTTGCTGTTTGCATTAATTATCTGCCTGTCAGTTCTTCGAGCAGAGCTGCAGGTGAGGCTGCTTAGCTGCAGGATTTCTGCCATCTCTATCTGTATATATTTATATATGGCTCTCTGTGGCCCCTTGGAGAAAGCTGAGCTGCCCTGGAAACTGGGCCCAGTTTGTCACCTGTGAAGTGGTGGCAGAAGGGGCCAAGCCCTTGTATTGCAGTTCAGATCCGATTCCATTGAAATGCTCGTGGGGAGAAGGGAAACCTGCCACTGGGTGACAAAACGCTGTGCACGGAATAGGAGTAATAACAGCACCAGTCATGTTTTTGGGTGACTTTTGCATTTGAATGTGGTTCTTTGCCTTGCTTGTGAGGAATGGGGGCGATATCAAAGATCTGCCTTTTGTTAGTGACATGCAGAGACCTTACATCACATGTGACTGATTTTTGCAGGCTTTGCTTCACAGGTATCGTGTGTGCTCTGTTTGCAGCAATTGGGGCACAGAGAGACCACTCTGACTCTTGCCCAGAAAAGAGGTTGTGGTTTGTGGGGGTTTCCTGCAGCAGATGTCAGTTTCTGAAATGCAAACCTCAACCTCATGCCCCAATATTGATATGCTACTATTAATTTCCATTTTAATGTGCTTTTGTTGCTGTTCCTGATGCCTTATTTGTCCTTGTGCCACTTTGGCTCGGAGCTCTCCCTCCACAATATCCCGTCCTCTCATTGTTATTATAGTGACAGTCCAGGAGCCCATTTGGGGCCTTGAGTCCGGCTCCAGGGAACAGGTACAGAGTGATGTGGCAGTACTGTGATTCCAAATGTGTGAGATGCCAAAACCAGCAACATTCCCACCTGACACTTACTCTGTAATGTGGTATTTGTCACCAGCAGCCTTGAGTTACCCTGCACTGTCTGTGTGTGCTAAGAGACCTGCTCTGGCCATTTGCTGTGCCCTCTGACCCTCCGGAGCCTCTGCCTTTGCTTCTTTCATCTTTTTCCAGTTGTGTGTTTGTGATGATTTCTGCAGCAAACTTGGGACAAGAACAGAGCTGTGATGTGGGTGACCACCCTTGAACTGATCAGGTCATGCTTAGTTTGGGAACCCTGTAGACTGCACTTTCCAAACCCCAAGGACACTTCCCTCCCTCTGCAGAGATCAGATCTGCTGGAGGATGGACATGGATGGGGCACTGAGATATTAATGAGCCTGATCCTTTCCTCAGCACTGTTCTGGTTTTTTTTGTTTTTTGCTTCAGGAAAGGGTAAACTCTTCTCTGTCTCTCACAGGTTCATCTGTGAATGTGTTGGGGTGGGGAAAGGTGGCACATGCCCCAAAATAAACAGTGGGGAATAAATAGTAGGTAGGTGCAATCAGGTGGGTGAAAGTTGCAGGAGGACACAAGGAGGTGGTACCAGCGCTGCGAATCAGCTGCATCTCTGTTGGTTCAGCTCCTGGGAAAAAACTGCCTTTGTTCTCAGCTGCACTGAAATGTTTATTCATTAGATTTTAATAAAGAAAGTCAAATCTCATATCCCTGAATCAGTGTTGGTAACTGAATGCTGTTAATTGATTACTCAATACCTGTTAGCATGATAAGCCAGCAGAGACCTTCAGTTGACAACAGCCTTCAGTTTATGCACTCATTCTGTAAATTATTAATAACTACTATTGATCCTCTTCCAACTGATGAAATATTTGTCTTTTTTGAGAAGCAACTTTTTTTTTCTTTAACAAATAAGCCAGATTTATTTAGGAGTTTTGTTGCCTATTTTTCCTCTAGGAGCCAGTCTCTCTTTGTAAGTGGTTTGAAGGGGTTGTCCATGTTTACATACTATGGCTGTTTCTGTATTATGTTCTTCCTTAGTATCTTCAAATATTTTTGAGTGTAGTCAAGGCCACTGATCCAGCCAGATGTTTTTGCAATATAATTTCCTCAGTAGGAAGTATGGAAAGACCTTTATCAGTTTCATTACTGGTTTTCTCACTAACAGTTATGTGAAAACCCAAGATGAACAAGCCCATGAAACAAGGGGGAAAAAAAAGCAGGAGAGTATGATGTTTTAATGGAAACATCTGCAGCTTTTCTTCAGAAAATGTCAAATTCTTTAGATAAATAGGTCTATGTCATTGTATCTTTCTTTTTCTTTCATTTTTTTTAAAGGGGAAATTAAGAGCTCAAGTAGTTTAACCAGCACAGTGCAGCAGTTGCAGTACAGGGCTGAGAACAGGACTGGGTTGTCCTGCTCCCAGTCCACAAGTTGGTGACCAGAATGTTCTGTAGCCTCTCCCCAGGATGCTGTATTTTTTTCCATTTTCATTTCATTCAGTCCTGCCACTTTACCTCGAGCCATCTGTTTTTGCTGCCAGTGCTTTCTGCCATTTCTTCCACGGCTGCCTTCTGCTTGGAACAGTCTGCTTGGATGACAACTCAAACCTGCATGTACTAGGACACACAGAGGGAGCTGATTGCATTCTCATGGTAACGAGGCAGAGAGCCAGAAAGGATAGATGAATTATCATGTATGAGTGTGGCTTCCAGCCTGGCCTCTTGCTGAACTTTATTCAACACATCCTGTTGGTTCCAAAGGGTGATACAACCTGCCCGAATATAACTCTTGTCCTGCTAGAAATTCACATGTGGCCAAAATAAGCACCTCAGTTTGTTTAAATATCAGTTTGTGTGCTGAAGTAAAAGGCAGAGGTGATCTTAGGAAGTTGAGAGGTCATGGGCTGGATTCCCTCCATGTGCACCCTTTCTAGTTCCCTTCATTCCCACAGCAGCTTGACACACTTGCTGCAGGGCTTGACCCTGATATTTTCCACTGCAGTTGTGAGGATTTATGACAACAGAACTAAAAAGAGATGTTGCCTCCTCTGTTTTTACTGTTCCTTCACTTGGGTGTCTCAGCTTCAAGAGTCACAAGTGGGAAATAAAATGTATTAAAAGATGGATGAGGAACAAAACAGTTTTTTGTGGTGGACTTACCCATATTTTTAATTTTTGTTGCCACACACAACTGCACATTCTGTCTCTTCTTAGTCAGACTGTGTGTTCTTCTGGAGATGAAACTTGTGATGTGACTGTGTGGGAACTTCGCTACTGTACTTTATGATATTCAGAACTGAAAAGCAGAGACATAGAACAAGCACCAGGAAAACTTCATAAATTTAGGACAGTCCTAATAAAACTTCTTCCTTTTTTTTTTT
>VYZT01004422.1:0-11176 GCA_013400735.1 Pomatostomus ruficeps | reverse complement strand
TTCCTGTTCTTATTCTTATTCCTGTTCCTATTTCTAGTCCTATTTCTAGTCGTATTCCTGTTCCTGTTCCCATTTCTAGTCCTGTTCCTATTCCAATTCCTGTTCCTGTTCCTATTCCAATTCCTGTTCCTATTCTTATTCTTATTCCTGTTCCTGTTCCTATTTCTAGTCCTGTTCCTGTTCTTGTTCTTATTCCTATTCCTGTTCTTATTCCTATTCCTGCTCCTGTTTCTGTTCCTATTCCTATTCCTATTCCTATTCCTATTCCTATTCCTATTCCTATTCCTATTCCTATTCCTATTCCTATTCCTATTCCTATTCCTATTCCTATTCCTGTTCCCATTCCAATGCTTCACCACACTTTCAGCTGCACCTCCCCTGGCACAACCTGGGGCCATTCCCTCTCATCGTTTTCTTTGGGAGAAGCTCCCAACCCCTATCTGGCCAAGCCTCCTTTCAGGTGGTTGTGCAGAACAATAAGATCTCCCCTGAGATCCCTTTTTCCCAAGCTGTAGGAGCCCTGTAATGAAATCAGGCACGAGATTTTTCAGGATGTGAAGCAACGGGCACAAATTGAATTACAAAAAATTCAACTTAGGCATAAAAGACCTTTTTCATCGCGAGGGTGATCAAACCCTGGAGCGGGGTGCCCAGGAGATGGTGGAGTTTCCTTTCTCAGGAATATGCAAAACCCTGTTAGAAACAGCCCTGGGCAGCCTGACCCGCTTGACTCCCCTTTGATTTGGTGTCATTGGATTAGAGCCCTCCAGAGATCCCTTCCAGCCTCCGGCATCCTGTGATTCTGATGTTTTTAATAAAGATCAGTCTGGAGGCTCAGGGGGCCAGCGGTGTGTCCATGGAATTGGAAAGGCATCCGAATTAAGTGGTTTAGGAGCAAGGAGCAGAAGGATGCACAACTTGTTTTGAAATCCAAGGTTGTTCTCACAGCTGCTGTGTTTCATTCTGACACATCCCAAGTCTTGATAAAACTCCCTGAAAATTGGTTCCAGCAATGGAGAAGAAAACCTGCTCTTGGTAGCAATATTTGTTGACAGAGGCCACTCTGTTTCAGAAAACTGGAACAGATTTACAAGCACAGACAGGATTTTTGCTGCACAATATAAGTGATTATTCCCAGAAATGAACTTTTAGCTTCATCTTTTTTTTTTTTTTTGAGAATTGCCCTGTCCTGTAGCCCTTCTGAATCAAAACAGAGTAATCCATTTCTCTTATTTGGAGTGAAAAATATTGTCTCTGTCAACCCATCTCTATCCAACAGGATGAAAATTTCCCGACAAACAAAAATGCACTGAAATGTCAAAAATTATATTAGTTCTACTATGACAACAAATACAATTGCTGTTGATTTCCTGAATTTGTAGCTGTCTTTTTTGTTTTCATCAAAGGGTTATTTGCAGGAGGGAATTACAAAAAAAAACCCCCACAAAACAAACCACAAAAAATCCCCCAACCAGCCAAACAATCACATTGAAATACTTCTAATTATAAATGATATTTCACAATGTACCACAATAAAGAAATTATGGTATTGCACTGCAACAGAGTGTTTCAAGTGTCAGACGTGGATAATTTGGGCAACGATGTGCAGCAAAATTGCTGCAAGATTTTGACGAATTATTTTCGTGACATGTTAAGCGTGACAGGAAAAGCCTGTTCACAAACACTTGCAATTGTCAGGTTTGAACAATGGCCCATTAATAACGTTTCCATAAAATCTTTTACGTGATTAAGGCTGAACACAGGTGAGAGAGAGAAATGAGAGATGATTTGTAGCTGTACCTGCAGGTGCTTTCTTCAATCTCACCATCTCTTTGGGCAGAGTTTTCAAAAACAGATGCTGATTTTGGGAAAAACACCAAAAAGCCTGATGATTTGGAGGCAACAAAACTGCCTGAGAAGATGGCCACTGCATTTCCAAGATCTCTCCTGGAGGACCAATCCTTAATTTAGAATTATAAAATTATTTCAGATGAAGGTGACCTCTAAGATCACAGAGTCCAGTCATCAACCCAATACTGCCATCAGATCCCCCATAAAACTTTGTCCCTAAGTGCCACATCCTTATGGGTTTTAACATTTCCAGGCATGGTGATTCCACCACTTCCCTGGGCAGCCTGTTCCAATGCCTGACCACCCTTTCAGTGAAGAAATTTGGATGAAAACTACTCTAAGAACAGCATAGTTATGGTGAAGTACTCACCAAGTAAATAAAATGTTCATGCTCATGAAGACAAAATTAAATTGCTTAGAAATTTACAGGAAAAAAATCCTATTTGCAATCCTTTCCATATAAAGCTGGTCCAATTCTCTCTAAATCGGTGTTATTTGTCCAGCTGTCACCTTTTCTTCTCTAGGTGCATCTATCACCAGGAAGTCTTGACTCCAGGATGGAAAATAATGACAGTCAACATCCCAGGGAACATTTCAGGATTACAGAAAAAATTCCAATCTGTGTCTGACTAAACCTGAGAATTTTCAGAAGATTTTCACTGAAAGCCTGAAGGAAATGATCCCTTTGAGAAAAGCCAGCCGTGTGTTGGTTGTGACCCCACCCAGGAGCATCAAAGGGGTTTTAGGAGCTTCCAAAAGCCGATCATTCCTCAGTTGACCTTCTCAAGGTTATAGAGGGGGTCCATGGGGGAAATTGGAACAGATCCTTTGATCATTTTGGGGTTATCAGCCACCCTACAAACAACCATCCCTTCTAGAAAGAGCCAGCCAGAATTTCTCTTCAATATGTTGAAATCTGTGGCTGTTTTAAAGTTATTTATTGACAACTTGTCTGGACTTGACTCCCTGAGCTTTCATTTCTCAGAGTTCCCCTGCACAGACGAAGATCCAGTCTTGAAGAAAATGAGTGTAAAGGACGGTCCAAAGGGTCAAACCACCCATCCACTGCACAAATAGGCACCGACAGGTTTTTTGAGGTTTAACAAAAAACAAGGAGTTTTTACTGAACCTGCAGTTCAGAGATTCATAAATCTTCATTGGCCAAAATTCGCTTCCTGACTCATGACTTCTGGTGATTTATGCCTCAGTGTATGCACTTTGTCACAGAGGAGTTTCTAGAGGGAAAATGGAGATGTGGGCAAAGTTGAAATATAATACCAGAGGCAATCAAGAACATTTAGATAAATTACACTGATGGTTCACTATTTTATTAATTGGGAAAAAAATAAAAAAATAAAAAAACCCCACAACATTTGCTGGAGAAAAGTCCTTGTGCAGAGTGGTTTTCAGCTGGAAATGTCTGGCAAGCCCCATGTGCCGCTGCTGTGCTCTCAACACCTGCCAGACTCATCCATCTTCCCCACGAGCACCTCTTCAGGCTGGGACGAAATGCAGCCACCCACAGGCGAATTTCACATCGCAGGAGAGCGCCAGCACAGAGGAAACTCTTTGTAAATGTGACAGTGGGCATGTGTGTCTGAATTCTCAGCCTGATAAACTGCTCATCCTCCTCTCTCCCACGCTGCTGGGCTAATGGTTCACCTACAAATCCCCTGCTGGAAAATCTGCACAAACCTTCTGTGGTGTGTGTTTGTATCTCCCTCCTTTTCCTGATTCATCAGCTCACCTTTCACATGCTGCTACAGACCTTTGAGTCTTAGCTACCCCAGGAGATAAATGGTGATCCCAATTTAGGGAATTCACATTCCCATCAGCTGTTTTCCTCTCTTTTTTTTCCTTTGGTTGCGTGTTTGTCCAGTGGTGATTAAGGTTGCAGTTCCCCTCACTGGTGAAGAGTATTAAATTATAATATCAATACCTGACAACAGCACTGCTCTGGGACTGACTCTGTCCACTTTTGCTCCACAAATCTGTGCCAACGAGCCAAAGGGAGCTTGTGGAACATTGTGACTCCGGCCATGGTGGAAATGTTTGCTCCCTGCTTCCTGCCAGGCTCAGGATCAACGTCAGGGATAGAACAAGACAGGACCTGTCAAACACAGCAGAGTTGTGCTCCAGGATTTCAAGTGAAGCTGCCTTACACTCAGAGGCACCAGGATAAGTTTAACTTGGGTTTAGAGGGAAAAAAAATTACAAAAAAATGAAAAATAATACAACCATCACACCTCCTTTATGTGATTTGCCTCAACAACCATCACTGGCAAATTCTCCACGTTCAGGATTCTGATATGTGGTTAAAACTTGTACTCTTAGAAACAGAAATGACTTAGAAATATCTTGTAATACTGAGGTTTCAGTCTAAATAATTTTCCATTTCGGGGACTTTCTGTGACAGATACGGTATAGAGATGTAAAACATAACTCTCCTTCCCATAAAGATCTTTTAAGACGCAGCAGATGGATGAAATAAAAGAACATTGGTGATGACACTGGGAGAAACGAGTTGCAAAATTAATGGGATATTTAGGCCAGAAGAGAAAGATGAACATTTTTAAGACCAGCTTGAAAAAGGAATCACAACTTACCATTAACCTACTTATTACCAGACAGCTGTGTGATGGAGAAATCCTACTGAAACAGGAATCTGTGCGTGCCTGTTTCTGTGTGGGCAGGGGATGGCTCCGTTTTGCAGAGAAATACAGGTTATGCAACTATGTTGCTTATATATATTTTAAACAATTTTCACCTAATAATGGCCAATTTCATACATATTCAACAAAATAGCAGAAGCTCAAAGACACTGAAATCCAACAGGAGTTGCAGGTAGCCCCAGTGGTGAAGATTTGAGACAAGCTCTGTATGCAGATGCTCCTTCTCTTGTCTTTCTGCCCAAAAAGGCCAATTTGTGGTGTTTGAGGGTCAGGGACATCATCAAAGGAGTGAGGGGGCTCTGGGGACAGAAGCCAGGTCAGGGTGTTGCTCTAGGCATGAAGGACTTGAGACACTGAGTAGCAGAGGAGTGAAAAGGTAGAGAGGATTCTTGAATTTATTAAGATTAAAGTGATTGTTTTGGAGTGAATTCCAGGCACTTTTTAGGGTGCTCCATTCCAACAGAGCCACCATGGGAGACCAAACCTCCTGCACTGCTCAGCAGCTTTGATGACAACTTGAAATCTTGTACCTCTTTGAAAGTCCCAGGAGGTAAAGGATCAGTGCTTCAAGCCGAGTTGCCTTGAAAACATCATTTATTTTCTTGAGGAGAGGAATCAAACATGCTGCTCCTGTCCTAAATCCACTTCATTCTGAGCCCTCTCATATCCTGGTCACTAAGGGCCACTGTGGATGAGCATCTTGTATTCAGAAAAAATCATTCCTATTGCTCTGTCACAGCATAAACACAGATCTCTGCAGAAAATATTAGCTGGCAATGGTGTAATAGCACAAGGCTTTAGTGCCATTTCCCAAGGTTTCAGCTCCTCAGATCCGCGAGACTCGGGAATTTCCTGTTAAAAGCTGTTCAGTAGTGTCAGTGTCCTTGCTTTCAGGAAGCGTTTATTGACCTTACAGTACATTTTTATGTTCATTCTAACACCTTGTCCTTTTACAAAAAAGAATTTCCCTAACAGCCAGCAGAGAAGGCAGCTGTAAAACGTTTGGTTGTGGTTGATGGGTTTAGTTCCCTTTAAGAAATTCTCTGCTAAGAGAATTAGGGAACTTAAGAGCTCACCTGATCCACCACAACCCTCTCAAATCAAGACCATGAAACCAAAATCCTTTGTGAGAAGGTAAAAACAAATCTGCAGTTCCCTCTACAGAAGAGTAACACCACCTGTAGTGTTTCCTCAGCAAACAGGGAGTTGGATATCTCTGGATTTAGGGCAGCAAAACTGGAGAACATTTATCCCATGATTGTTTCAGGTCCAACTTCTCACTCCAAGGGAGTTCAAAACTCAAAGTGAGAACAAAACATAAAGTACAAAGATCTCTCACTCCCAGGATGGGGTTCTTGGGGTGTTGTGAGCTGGACACGATGATCCTTGTGGGTCCCTTCCAGCCAGGATATTCCATGATTCCGTAATTTTTCCAGTGACCTGTTGCAGAAAATCCTATTGCATCTCAACCCCAAAACACAGAGGTTGAGGAGACACCAGTGTAGGCAGTAATTAGAATGGAGAACACTGACTGAAATCCCCGAGCTGAGATCCCATAACTGGTATTTGCACGGACAATGTTCCTCCCTGTTTCCAGCCCACGGGATCTCTAATCCTCTGTGGTTTTTCTAAACCAGTTAAAAATCTTAATCCTCTTGGTCTGGTCCCTGCTACCTTCCAGGGCAAACAATGGGGCCGTTATTTGCATGGATTTCATGCCCCACCTCTTCTTCCCACTCCATCTGGGTTTGGGTGTGGACACCTCTCCCTGACTCCAACAAAAAGTGCATTCATCTCTTAATTTAAAACAACCCATCCTAATTACTTACAGGGTTTCTCATTTTTCTAGAGTGGGGGGATATTTTGGCAGAATTAAAAAAATTCTTATCACTGTTCAAGGACAATTTTGTCCATGGAACTGAGAAGTCACTTAAATCTTTCAAAACTGATGGCAACATTTCCAAAGTTCTGTTCACACAACAGCGGTGATTATTTTGTTTGTCACAAAAGCAGAATTGCATGTGGTAAGCGACTAAAGGACTTCCTTATTTTTAGAAATTAATATTTTTAGGTGTTGCTATGGAAGCAGCTTTGAATGTGATCAGAATGGGATAATGCAAGACTTAAAATACACTGGCAGAAAGCTGCCTACTCACTCCCTGAGCGCCCTGAAGATCTCAGGAAATACATCAGACACCATCAACCATAAACACAAGGGGAGACGTTGCGTAACTCCAATCAGGGGAAATAATTTCGGAATTGGATCCTGAGGTTTGAAGTGATGAGGTGCAATCTGAACACAGAACATGCACTGCAAGCTGGAAGGCTTCATTTCCAGATGGAGCTTAACCTTATTCGGTAAAAATCCTCTGTGAAGGAAGGCATTTCCTGCAGAACAGGAGACAGATCGATACAAATTTGTAAAATTTTGGGTTTTAATCAGCTACTCCAGAAATAAACAGGAGGTTATCTGTCCAGATACACTCCCAGCAAACTCTTCTGAGCTAAATGAATAAAGAGCAAATCTCTGTCCAAAGCATTCTGCCAGGTTGGTTATTTCGCCACATCTTTCTACTTTATCTTTGTTCTAAATGCTGGATGATTTTTGCTAATTCACCAGAGGTGCCAGTCTGACTCCTTTCCCAGCCGTAATACCCTGCTCAGGTGAGACCCCACCTGCAGGGCTGGGATCAGATCGGGGTCCCCAGCCCAAGGACGATGTGGAGCTGCTGGGATGAGTCCAGAGGAGAAAAACAAAGATGCTCCAAGGGCTGGAGCCGGGCTGGGAGAGCTGGTGGTGCTCACCTGGGGAAGGGAAGGATCCAGGGAGAGCTCAGAGCCCCTTCCAGCGCCTAAAGGGGCTCCAGGAGAGCTGAAGAGGGAATGGGGACAAGGGATGGAAGGACAGGACACAGGGAATGGCTTCAAACTGACAGAAGACAGGGATGGGTGCGATACGGGGAGGAAATGATGGGTGCGATACGGGGAGGGAATTCTTCCCTGTGAGGGTGGGGAGGCCCTGGCACAGGGTGCCCAGAGAAGCTGTGGCTGCCCCTGGATCCCTGGCAGCGCCCAAGGCCAGGTCGGACAGAGCTTGGAGCAGCCTGGGACAGTGGAAGATGTCCCTGCCATGGCAGGGGTGACACTGGGTGATCTTCCAGGTCCCTTCCAACCTAATCTTTCTGTGATTTTGCAATGTGTCAACAGAAGAAATACCGTGAGGAGCTAAATCCTTGCAACTTCCACTGGAAAAAAAGTGAAGTGCATGGAAAACAAACAAATCCATCTCTTGTCTCCATGAAACCCACCAGCTCTGATTGTGTTTGTCCCCCTTTTCCCACCAAACCTCAGCCCTGGGAACGGAAGCCCCCAGGGAGAAAGGTGCAAATGGAGGAGGCAGAGTTTTGTTCCTTTCTGTCACCCTCTGAAATTTCTGCTTGAGAAAAGGTGAAAGAAGTTGCCGAGACTTTTATAGGTTTGCAAATCTTTTCATCGTGGCTCCTAGAAGGAAATTTAGGAGGCTGAATATGAAGAAAGCTTCAATATCTTACGGAGACTTTTTTCAACATTTGTTTCACAAGGGCATGATTTGGCCCTCGCTTTAAGAGGCAAAAAAATAAAGAAAAAAAAAAAAAAGATAATTCTCCTTTAAATTTAACCTCTTGGGGAGATGAAAATTGACTGAAAAGTTAACTTTTAGTTGTTCAACTGACATTTATTTTAAAGTTATTAAAGAAGAGGTGGATTTGGAGCAAAGTGCCCCAATCCTGACTGGCAGAGGAATAAAGCAAGGTGGGAAATAGTGCTGAACTAAGGGATTGCAGCTCCATTAAGCGCACATTAATGGGAGGCTGCACTTTTTGATGCACTGCAATCATCTTTAGGGCTGACAGCCCTGACACTTGTGAGCTCAGTCAGCCCAGGATCCCATGGAGAAAAGAGCGGGGCCAGGGAATTTCTCGGTGTCTTCAGGCACAGAAGAATTTCCAGTAAGCAGTTGCAGTCTAACTTCCAAGAAACCTTGATAATTGTAGCATTTCCAGTAAATATTTCCATCTCCTGAAGGCTCATGAAAAATTTTGGATATTTCCTTCGTACAGCACACCTGGTCTCACACCGGCTCTGTTCATGGCTGGGAACTCAACGGCAACATGTGCCAAACAAAATCAAACCAAACCAAACCAAACCAGTAAAATGTACTATAACTACTCTGCAATGTATTTTAAAATATTAAATTTAATGTGAAAATGCTTTTTTCAAGCAGAGAAGAAACTGGTAATTTAGAATAGGATTTCCCTGGATGGTCAAGCTACCTAAATTCAAGATTAATGCAGATTAATGAACTTCCCAGAGCCTCTCAGTGCATTAGGTGTTTATTCAAAGGAGATTTAATCAATTAAACTCAATAGAGCCTCGAGAGCATAAATTTCCAGGGACAGGACTGAGGATTCAGCACCTTTCTGGAGGTCCTGGGAAAGACAAGTGAACAGCAGGGGATTCAATCTCACAGTCAGCACAGCAAATCCATGAACAGCACCACAGAAACTCGTCAGGACCGCAACGAATTCCTATTGTGTGTTTTTTTGGGATTTTGTGTTATGAGATCTTTTTCTTAGGTTTGATTATAAAGAATTTTGTTATAGAGCTGATTCACTTATGTCCTTGTCACCAACATCCTTCAAAATCCCAGATTTTTTCTGTGCCTACACCTCGATGTAAATGTTCTCCAAGCCTGGCATCGTGAATGGACCTTCCATGCATAAAAATGGAATTGGCAAAACTATTTTCTCTGGAACAAGCAATATGAATTATATATATATAATATACATATAATTATATANATACGCTATGTATATTATATATTATAATATTTAAAATATCTACAATATATATAATTATATATAATTTATATTTTTTGTATATAATTATATATTTTATATATATATATTTATTTTTTTGATTCTGCCAAATATTAAAGATGTAATTGTATTTATCATGACCCATGAAGGATCTGAAGTGTTTCACTGAATAATTTTGACAAAATGCAGAAAATACAGGAAGGAATAGATGAAAGGAAAAAACCAAATGGGGAACAAAAAAGAGTGACTGAAAACGTAAAACAACCTGCTTTTCTAAACAACAGATGCAAGAATGTGAGGGAAAAAATGCAACATTTAAGGAATTTAGAATTGCACAACAAATTTTGGCTGAGTAAAGAAAAAATGCTGAGGGATGTGGATTCCCAGACCCTGCCAGCCCAATCCATGCCTGGGTGATGTGTTTATTTGTTTATTTGTTGGCCTTCTCTGAGCTCTCCCCAGCTTGTGAGCATTTAGTGCCTCTTGCTCTGCAAGCTTTTGAAGCAGGATCATGCAAACATTGATTTACGCTCTGGTCAGCGGAGCTGCAGCAGTTTATTGATGAAACCAGCTCTGGGTTCAGAGCCCGGGCCACCCCGCAGTTTGCAGCGTTGCAGGGAGTTAATCCAGCTGCTGATTGCAGGATTCAAAGTGCACGTTGTGCAAATCTGCCAGGAATTGCTTCAGCAGCTGCCCAGCTTCTTGTGGGCTTCTTTGCCACGAAGGAAAAACAAACTAGCAACAATTTTGGCTGGCTGCAGACAGAGCTTCCCCTATTTCCTATTCTAAAATAGCTTTATCTCTGTAGGGTTGGGGTTTTTTTACATTTGTATGCATTAAAACACACCATGAACTCCACACCAAATCCTTTTCATGCACCCACTCCACTTGGAATCGCCCTTGAGCAACAAATCCTTGCTGTTCACTGATCCAAATGTGCAGCCCCTTACACGGTTTTTGAAATTCAGCATACCTTGATTTTCCATCACTCATGTCCCCAACATCCACAGGATAACTTTTATGTGCTCCCTGCTGGAGAAATTGGAGGAAAAACACCTAAAAACCCCATATTAGCTCAGTGCTTCTCTTGGCTCCAGTTTGCCTGGGACTTAATAGTGACAAATACAAAAAAAAAAAAGAGAATAACAATTATTTAGAGTGAAAAATAAGGAAAAGATTGCCATTCAGTTTCTAGAATTATTCTTTGTCCCAGAATTTGACCTTATTTGTGTAAATTCAGTAAAGATCTAATTTTTTTTCCCAGCCTGGACATCCTGATTGCTTCATTCTTTGTTACATGATCCTTTTACTCAAGGATTGAAAGCAAAACAAGGACCTGATGCTCAGGGACCTGGTTTAGTGGGGGCAGTGCTGGGTTGATGGTTGGGCTCAATGATCTTAGAGGGCTTTGCCAGCCTGAGTTGATTCTATGTGTTCTCACTTTAATTTTTGTTCATTTGGACTTTTTTTCAACTACATTTGCAGTTTAGAAAAGAGAGGAGGAGCAAAAAAATCCGAAGAGAAAAACAAATGTTAATAAGGGCAGCAAAATAAAACAAAAGCAGACCCATTAGAATGAGAACCTGCTGCAAAACAAGGAGTTTGTTCTTGTTGTTGAAGCGTTTCTCAGCAGCCGAGGAAGAAGCAGGTGAGCACTTGAGGGCTCTTGTAGCAGTCAAGAGAAAATCTGACTCACAAACAAACACTCCTGTGCCTTCCCTCTCTGCACATTTACAGCTCCCTCTGAGAAATTCGAGAATAATCAGCTTAAATCCCGTGCTGGAGTGAAATTTG
>VYZT01004405.1:39821-54208 GCA_013400735.1 Pomatostomus ruficeps | reverse complement strand
AAACAGGGGCTGGCTTATGGAATCAGAAGCAGGGCTTCTGCAACATGGTGCTGTATGTTGTCTAATATAGTAGGATGAAGTTATAAATGAGAGTATTCAGGAGAACAGTTTGCAAAGGGCTTCATTAATGGTCACATTCTGGAACATCTTTCCAGTGGGAATGGCAGGACCAAAACCAAGAAATCTAAGTTCTGTCTTGGCAGGGTTAGGAAAAATATTTCTCTAATGGGGTCCTTGTGGTAGCAAGGGCCTGGATTCAAAGGACCAACAATTTTTCAAATTACCTCCTTTTCCAAATCTCTTTAGGAAGAAATTCCATTTGACATGCCATAGGCGTAATCTTATTCCAGTCTTCCCTGCCAAACCATGTGGGGCTTCACTTACACTAGTAAACTGAGAAAGCCTGTTCTCTGGCTGGGCAAAGCATTGTTGTTGGCTAATACCATGCCAGGAATCATGTTTATAATTAGACAGCATAGACAACTGTGGGGCTGTGCTCAAATCCATGCCCTTGCTCTTCTTATTTTAATGATATTGCTCTAGTACTTTAGTACCTTTACTCATTGCTACCATATGTGTAGGACGTAGGAATTGTGTATGTGAAAAAGAAAGTGCTGTGATGAAAACTCTTTGTACACCTTTACATAAGACTTCAGAGTGCAATTCTTCTTAGTGATAACTAAGCCTGTACATGTTCTGTTCTACAGGAGTGGTTCAACAACAGCTTAAAAATGCTGAATAACAAAAGATGTATTAAGTATAGCTCCTAGAACACCCACAACCAGGCACTGTGCTCTTCTTAGCAGAGAACAGAGTGTTCTCAGTAATAAAAGGAGAAATTTCTATCTCCCACCAACCTTTTTTTTGAATCACTACTACATAATTCTGCAGAAAAAACCAGACCCAATAGCCAAGGAAAAAGATCACCAAAGCCAGCTAGTGAAGTGCTAATTGCTGCGCTATAGCAATCCATCTTATGCAGCCCTTTTCGCTTCCCCATCCACGCTCACACCAGCCTTCCTGTTCTTCTCCTTCAGCTCCCTTACGTAAACAGGTTTCAGTGTTGCTCACGGGTGCTATTTCTGGCAAGATTCTTCCAAATTTTCCATAGCTGCACAGTGTCAATGTCCCCTACATTCCTATTACCAAATGTTGCGTCTTTTAGTCCCACAGCCTAAGCCAGTGATGAGAAAAGAACTTTGTGCACCTCCTTGCTTAGGCTTAGTTTTGTGTACCCCTGCGTTGCCTTCTGTGTGGTTAGTAAAATTCTAAAAATAGGATTTGTGCATATTTCTGTGTAGGCTGTGCCCACACTCCAGGTTTTTTTCAGCCCATTAGTCCACAATGATCAATAATAGAGCATCTTTTCCTGTTGTTTCTGTCCTAAAACACACCAAAAAATGAAGACTTCATGTTTGCAAAAGAAATGAAATTTAGTGCTATACGTACGGAGCCTTTTTAAAGGAATCACTAAATTGCAGCATTTGAACACCTTCTGTATAGGGGAGGATTTCTAGCATGATAACTCTTACTTAGTTTTTATACTCAGTGGTTGTTTCAGCAAATAAGAAGAAAATATTGTGCCTTGCTGCTTTTCACAGGTTCAGTCACTGTCTTCGAGAAGCGTGTTTTATTATACTTACAATTCTTCCTGCTGTTAGGTATTAGACCAACTTTAATATGGAAAATAAAGAGAAAACTTGCCTTTTTGGTCTTTTAGCCAGCAAACTTGGAGCACTTACCTGACTCACAACTGAAAACACATCAGTTGTCAAATATGTATATGAATCAGAAACCACACAGTTTGGTTTAAAAGGCCACAAATTAATTATGTTCCATGTATAAGACATTTGAATAATGAGGAAGTTTATTCTAAGAACTCTGTTTTATAGAACCACTTGGCTAGTATTTGTCATATACAGTAGGTTCAGGAATAGATTTACTTTTATATACAATGTGAATTAGAAGATACTAGGCTATTTGAGTGATTCTGTTGTTTTATGCTTGAAGCTTGAATTGATTGCAAGCTTAGGAACCTAACATATTTATTTTATTGCTTCAAAACTGCTTCTAAATATCAAGATCTTTTTTGATGTTAACAGGATTTCACACTTTTTTAATGTGTAAATTATTTTCTTGAAATTAGTATGTTAGAATAAGCATTTTTCCAAACTGCAGTAGTGGGGGAAAATTTAAGAAATATATTTTTATTTTCACAGAGAGGTGAAATCTTCAGTAACTGACTATCAATAAGCTATCACTTTTACTTCCTTTGGATTACTAAGCCTTGAGTATACAGGTTACCTTTAATGAAGAAAAAATTCAGAAACAATCTCTAGAAAAGTAAATGAAATTTTATATGTTTAAACTTCCAAGTTTTATTTTCATATCCATTTTTTTGTGCAAGTACAGTTTAGATGTACAAAAACATGACTACGATTTTAACAGTCTAACAGCCTGTATGACTCAAATTGGAGTTTTGTGAGTTGTTTATTTTATTATCTATCTGTGTCTTGCACATTATTAGATAATGGCTGTAATATCATTCTAGTTTCTGGACTAGACTTTGTAACCATCAAATCTCAATAATTTATGTAAAACAGAAAGAAGCTTTCTCATCAATTTTAATTAACTAGGCTATTAAAAGAAGAAAGATGTGGACACATGAACTGACAAGTGATACTTTTGCCAAGTGTTTTTTCTTCCCTTTAGTTGAAGCTTAGCAAGTATTGCATACTGATATGCAATATATATATATACAATATAAGAACCATAAAGATCACTCAAGAGTCATGTGCAGAAATAATATGAAAAATGGTTCATTAGACTCTTGGAGAAACCAGCTGAAAATCATTACTTTAGCTGTAACACTCAAAATTTTGAAACTCATATATTTTCCCATTAAAAAGTATTCCTGAAAAATTATGTGTATGTTTTTAATTCAGTGATAGGCACCCAAACAGAACTGAATCAAGTGGGAACTTGTTCTCGAAAGTGATTTTTCCATGTACTCACCAGAAACTAAAATTAACCAGCACCATTCTTAGGTGAGCCTTTTGCTTTCTGGGCAGAAAAACCCAAGGTTGCTGTGAGTAAAGTTAGTAGAAAATTTGCTTTGACTTGAAAGTTCTGTGGAATCTTCTGCAATATTCAGATTTCCAGCCTTCATTGAAAGACTGTGGAAAACATAAAGATAAATCAAAACTCCTTAACCATATGGTCTTTTTCCTTTCACATTACATATTTTATCTGTGTTAGAATATATTGGTGGGTTTTATCCAGCCCAGTGTCAATGAGACTTTGAGTGAAAGAAGAACTTCTGCTATAGTATTTTGATTGTTGGTGATTGTGGTAGAGCAGATTTTTTGTTTCCAGAAAGGATCAGACAAAATATACTGCCTTCTTTGAAAAAGAAAAAAAAAAAAAAAAAAAAGAAGAAGAAAAAAAAAGCACCCACAAACAACTGACACTTCGTAAGGATTAGAAGGGAGATTTTAAGGAACTATTTGGAAAATATTGTCAAGATGAGTGAAAAGGAGCGTATTTTTAATGTGAAAAATATAAATGCAAACAGTGTGTATTAAATATGCATTGAAACTGATACTTTTTCACTGACTTTGCAAAGTTGATAGGGTTTTATGGAAGAAAAGCATCCAGGCATGAATCAAACTACCACTTAAATGTTCATTTGCACTAAATCAACCTGTACTGTTTGAAAGGAGATGGGAAAACACATCATGTTAAACTTGTGATTTACTTTGGTATCTACAAGGATGTGTTGTAAAGATCCCAAGCTCACTGTCCATTTTTGAGCAAACTAAATTCACATTCACACTATTAAATTTCTGCACCTTAAACCCATCCACATGCCTGAAAAAACATGTTTTCTAGTGTTTGCATGGATACTTGCTGCCATTGACATGCTTGTTTTAAATCCAGACAGAGGACAGTCTCTGCCACTGAATGGAAAATGAATTTTCACAGGCTGATAGATTCCATTGTACAACTACTCCTAAAGGGTTTGAAATCAATGTTCAGCAATATGGAGCCCTTCATTTTATTCTATGTTTCACACGTACATCATGTTAAGCTAATTCTCAGCCTTTTTTTAAAAAAGTAAAACCCCAGTTCTTTAATGTTAGGATCAATTTTGAGTAGCTAGATGAAGGAGGAAAATTGTGATGTGATGAAAGAAAAAAAATGGGCAGAGAGTAGGAGAGTTGGCAAGTGAGTTTGTGTGGAAAAATTACATATAAACATGGGGGAAGACTTTTTCCAGTTGTTTGTTTTCTCCTGTCATTCACCTTCATAAGCATAAGATGATAAAGCGAGACTCATGAATGGGATTTTAGTTCCAGATACTTATGCCAACTCAAGTCGTGAGTTCTAGTGCAGCTCTTCAACATAGCAACAGCTCTATTTTTTAAATTTTGTATAAGCTAGAGCTTTTTCTGGGTAGAGATAACAAAAAAAGTCTTATGAGAGACCTTGAGAACAGATTAAGCTCTCCAGAGACAGTGCCTGTAGTTCAGCTGCAGACACTGCAGAATGTACAGCTCTGCTGCAGGAGAGCCACTGACAGTGTCTGTTAGTGTGCGGTGTTGTGCATTAGAAGTTGACTCCTGCTACAAATTGAAAATTCTTTGGTTGTCAAAAATGGCATGGGTTTGCATACTTGGATTTTGGTAAGGTTATCCACATGCAAGTTTTTCTCTGTCAGCCCAGGTGGTTCACATCTTAGAGGAGCAAGTCTGAGAGCTTAGCAAGTCTGTCCTACACCCAGTGTAAATAATAATGCAAAATCATCTGCCATGGGAAAAGACTTTTTGTAGGTTGTAGAGTAGGAATGAGCTTTCTGAGGTGCTCTGCCAACATGAGAGCTACTGTTAGCTATTGTTATCCCACCTCCAAAAATGCAGAAGAGGAGGCCTGCACGGCATTTTGTTGTGTTCAGACTGTGTGCATGGGTGGCAGGGTAAGTGTTGGCGCGGAGTGGCTAATTTCGATCCTTCCATTAAGCATGAGCAACTAGGCTTGGCACAGAGACAAATTTCACAGTTCCAGGGATGGGAAACCTCTAATTCTCCACAGTAGTGCTCTGGCATTTGTTAAATACACATAGTAGTAGATCAGTCAGCCACTCAAGTGTCCCTTCCTTGTCCCAGATCATCCTTCTGCAACACTGTGAAGGAAGGCCTGAGGAGTCTGCTCCTCAGCAATTTTCCAACATTCCTGCTTCCTCTCACTGCAGCAACAATTACCTATCATTTGTATCTGGCCCTGCTGGTACTTCCACTGAAGTAGCTCTGAGCTAAATTACTGCCTTGTGATTCTGCAGCTTCCAGTCTCGGCCAGCCAGTGATTTGTACTCTAGTTTTATCTTGCTTCTCATTTGGAACAGGGAAATAGTACAGTAGAATATGGCAAAGTGTGTGCTACATTCAAACTCTTTGGTTCAAGCAAAGCAATGCGCTAGAATAGATTAGGTTGAACACAATGTTCAATTGATCAGCCAAAACAACTTTTGATTCAGAAGATCATTAACTAAGTACAGAAGATCCCTGAACAACTGTCTGTGACGCACATCACTGTCTGTGATGTACAAGAGCAAACAATTATGCTTCTGTTATGCAGAAGCTTTTGATGGATACAAGACTAGCAATGCTGGCCTCCTACTGCTTACCCCGCTTCCCCTTGCCTTCCCCAAGATCACTATTCCCAGGAAGAGGATTCCTCCCAGCATGGGGTGGAGCAACTATGAAACAGTCCCCAGCTCTCAAGATAGGTTGGGTTCATGTAGGCAATCAAGCTCTTTCCTGTGCTTTTGACTATGGCAGTTTAAAGTACAGAGCCCTGCCACAAGTACTAGGTGCAAACAGACCTTAACTGCCAAAATATTCCCCTGAGGAAAAGACTTCCCCGGATCTAAAAGGGACAGTATGCTTACTGTTTCTATGACAGTTATTTTTTGCATTTTAAGTGGCAATGATGTAAGAACTCCCCTAAGAAAACTCTCCCACTACTCAAAAGGGATGATGCTCAATTCTGGACATTCTGCAGGAAAAGACAAAGTGTTATATTCCAGGTAGATGATGTGTATCTCAAACAATCATCCTTCACCTGTGACAGAAAATAATCCACCAAACTGGGTTTAAAATACAGTCTGAGTCTGCAGCATGCTAGTTAAATAAGAAGCGTTTTTCTAGCAAGACCAAAACCTGCCATGATTTCTTGCAGGGACTTTATCTTGGAGTCCGTTTTAAGAAAGGTGGCTGTAACCATGGGTTGCAAGTACAACACAATGTACATCAGAAATCGGATGCTGGCAAGAAGTTTGTGGATGTGAGGCTGTACAAGGTGGCTTATGTAAGCTCAGGGGGAATGCTTGTTTGAAAGTATTGGTTGCCATGCACATTTTGAAGTGAAGTTACCTATCCTAAGATGATAGAAGGACTGCAGCGTCATGAGATTAGAGGCTTTTTCTTCTTAGATGTCTAGCAACCCTGTGGTGTTCCAGCTTTGTTTTATTTTGATTTTATTTCACCTCCATCACTGCTGTTCTCCTTTCAGTTGTGCATAGTAAGTTTAAAAGAAAAGCATTACTCTAGTTTACCATCTCAAGAAGAGAGAAGGCAAATAATGTCTGAACATTTTGATCACTCTGTGGTGGTCAATATTAAGGGAATCTAGAATATGCTGAGTTGGAAGGGACTTAGCACGATCATTGAGTCCAACTCCAAGCATCACACCATGTGCCTAAGAGTGTTGTCCAAACGCCTCTTGAACTCTGTCTGAACCAGGCTTGGTGCAGTGACCACTGCCCTGGGGAGCCTGTTCCAGTGCCCAAACACCCTCTGGGTGAAGAACCTCTTTCTGATATCCAACCTAAACCTCCCCTGACTCAGCTTCAAGTCCTGTCACTGGTCATGAGAGTGAAGTTGTCTCTGTTTAGTTCCAACAATAGAATTCAACATCCATGACATCTGCCTCCCATTAAGCACTGCTGAAAGTTTCACAGTCATTCTCTGCAGTGTTCAAAATCTCTTTGCCAGGAGACTGAACTCCCTTCCTAGAACCCATTTGGAGTCACAGCAATGTGAGCAAAAGAAGTTTACATTGTGACGGTGCTTTTAGTAAGGAATGAGAGGCAGTTCCATTTGAAACACAGACTGAAAGAGCCTCAGGGACTCTTCGCCAGGCACCATTCACAGGCAAGGCAGTCTTTTCTGCTAGGGCAAGAAACACATTTTAAAATACTTAAGATAGGGAAAATATTAAGGTGCCATTTATTTTACCAATAGAATCTGTTTTCTACAGAAAGCTGTATAATTTTGGCACTGAAACCAAGCCCACAGATGAACATTCATTTGTTCCTTGCAGTCTTTAATTTCCTTGTAAATTCTTTACAGGCGTTCAGATTAATGTATTTATGGTCCATTTCATTCCAATTCATTTAAGTGGTCTGTATCTGCCCTTGAATCTCATGGATTTTATTGTTAATGTAATATTTTGCTGCATTACTTTGAACAGCTTTAAAAGTATAATGTCTTTGAATGCTCTAGTTAAAGAAAAATTATACCCTCAAAATGCTGTGTTACAAGTTGGAACTGTATACTCTGGAAATTATGTTTATAACTCCCAAAGGCATCACAGGGTGCTTTCATCTGTATGTCTGTCTTCTACTTTCTGTGTTACAGTGTATATTTGTACTTCCTCACTAGCTTGATACTCTTCAGTCTGAAGCCCTCAGTCTGCACAGACTGTACCTCAGCTGAGCAGTCCCACACAGCAGAGAGGGCTCACTCGTGTGAGTATAGTTGCTCACAAGAAGTATTTGCAGAAAAAGGCTTTCCTTTAGTAACTGACTGTAGTTGTGAGGACACATGGTTATTAACAGCACCAAGACACCAGTAAATGGGGTCTGTGTTTATTGAAGATGTGGACACATTTATCTTCAAGTTATTTGATATTAATCTAAATTATTGCTATTATGATTTGTATATTATTTCTTATGAAAACACATTAGTCCTGTGAAAGGGTAGTTGCAAAAAAATGTGTTGAGTCTTGCTGCTTTATTGTTTATTTGCATTTAGTATACATTTTGGTTCTTGAAGTGAAGCTAGCTTCTTAGAGAGGCAGGAAGATAGATCAGTCTGAAAAAATCATGAATAAGCTTCATACTGTACATTGAGTTTTGCAGCTAGAGTAGTAGATGTGTTCAGATTTAATATTTTTAATGCTTTAGAGCATTTTTGTTTGTTTTAATATGTAAAGGAATAACCAGATTACTTTGAAATGCTATTGTAGAGCTAATTTTACACATAGTGGGGGAATGTTGTCTGAAAAAACTAAAATTAGAAAACATTACATAGGCTGCCTTTGGCTTTAGTTTGTTTGTGGAAGGCCCAGCAGCTATCCGTTGATTCCAGATGCGTAAGCCAGGGGCCAAGTTTGTGCAGCATCTTGTAACTGAAGAAAGTTTTCTGCAGTGATGAAGTTGCCCATCTGGTCTTGAAGTAAGATTGCTGCCTAAACAAAAGCATAAAGGCAGCAAATTTAGGTAGTGGTTTGGTTTTGGGGTTTTTTTGTACATGGACAATGGCATGAAATAGGATTGGAGATTCAAAGTATTTCAAATCATTTAGCATGATTTACACCTGTTGTAATTCCACTGACTACAGTTAAATTAAACCAAGAATTTGTCCTTGTAATTCTACAAATTTCAGTGTCAGGCAGCTCAGGTCTATATAAAGATACTTAAGCTTAGTAAATCAGCAAGAATACTATATAAATTGTAATGTGTGATAAAAATCTTAACTCTAGTTACATAATTTCTCTTAAAATTCTTGTTCGTTTTTTTTATACAAAAGGTCAGAATTGCACTTCTTAGTGGCATTGGGATATGTGGAGAAAAGCAGGATGCTGGTACAGAAGTGTATCAGCAATAAGATTCAGTTCTTACTGCTCCATGTGTGCCTGCCTTACACATGACGAATCCCACTGAAGTTAACAGAAGTCATATAAAGTTAAGCCTGTTTGTAACTCTCACGAGATACTGGTTTCAGAATATGCAAGATAAGTTATATTCTCAAAAGGCATTATTAAAACTTGTGGTTTCAGGTTTACAGAATACTATGAACAGTGACAACAGCTTCTGAGATACATCCAGAGTAACTTTATTAATTGATATCACACCAGACCAACATCCATTAGCAAATCAAAATTTCTCTTGGTAACTTCATTTCTCAGTATAACTTAAAAAAAAAAAAAAGAAATTCAGAAAATTGCAACAGTCTCTAATGCTGTTTGGCTTATTTTTTTTTCTTGTTTTTCATCTTTTTTGTCATAAAATATCATTTGCTCTGGAGTTGCCTAGGATTTGATAATTCAAGGAGAGCATACAAAGCAGTTTGGAATACATTTCTTCATTCACCTTAGGGCATATACTCAGCTGGTGAAAATCAGCATAGTCCTGTTGACTTCTACAGCATTGTATCAGTCTGTACCAGTGCAACAGCTGGCATGTCAGGTTTTAGCATTTCAAGTCACTTTACCTACATATGCAGTAGGATTCTGTTTTGCAAGATGGAAAGTTACCTACAGTACAAACTGTACTACCTAGACTACCATCGATAGGTATTCACAGGACATGATTTCACTGTATCATTTCATACTTGAAATTCATGATGTTCTTTTAATCAGGGTACAAACATGAAAAGGTGCGCGTGTTACTGTTTCTTTTAAAGGTGCATCATTTTCTTTTTTATTCTGTGTGCTTAATAGTTACTAGTCAGTGTTCTTTACATTCTTTGCATTCAGCATTAAAATCACCTATGTGTGAAATACAGTATCACCTGCAGTGGTACAGAAAAATGCAACAGCGATTTTTTGAATTGTTACTTAAATATACTGGTTTACCTTTTAGTCATCAATATGACATCAAGGGGCTACAGCACGTGAACTGTGGTATACAAAAGTCTTGCACCATTGCTGTACAGGAAATCTTGCAGACTCTCTCCTCTTCTTGCACAGCTGCTGATTGCCATATACACATTGGGAAAAGTATGTTTCTGCTGTACAGAATGGCTGGGAAGTAACACAGACACTTTGGAAACTCTAGAGCTCCCTTTGCAAGCTTTCGAACAAAGCCCTTTGATCTAACTGCATGCCTGCTCTGTGTCCCAAATTTCACCCCATGGGGCTTTCTGCTTTAAGAACACCCTCAGCTGGGGCTACTTTATGTTGACTGCATTGAAGTTCATCGGAGCATGCACCTTACCGTATTAACATATTCTTTAGCTTTTACAAGTTTGTAAAGATGGTTGACTGCAAAACTAATGTGTCAATACAGCAGAATTAAATTAAGGCACACAGAAAGTTATCAATAATGTATTATATCAGAATTACAGTCCTTTGGAACTGAACGTTTTGCTGCTGGCAGTGCAAGAAAAGCAAAGTTGTGTATTTATTGTTGGGTGCTGAGGGTTCAGTATGAAAATCAATATAATAAAAAATTTCACTGTGTCTAGTTCTCTTTAGTTCCCAAATTATTGAAAAGTAAAAAGGCAAAAAATTAGTTTTGTATTTAAAACTGCTTCACCCTTCTAGCTATATTTTTCTTTTATCTCAAAATGTAAAATGAATACAAATGCAGTAAGTATTGTATATTAAATACAGAAAATTAGCAACATTGGTTTCCAGTTTTTATGTTTCCAAGTGTTTTTCTCAAAGCCCTGTGTATTCTGGAAAATGAACAAACACACACAGCCAGACACAGAAACATAAGCATATGCACACCCTTCCCAGCACCTTACGGTACACCAGTTCTATAAAAATCTACCCTCATTTATCCCAATTACTCATTCCTAGGTATTCGGCTTGCCTAGGATGAATTCCATTTTAAAAAATTAAAATCTGAGGGTTTACATTTTCTTTCAAAGGCAAAACATCGCTGCAGTTGCTGGGGATGCTGTATGATTCAGCACTGGTCTGTTTTTCCCGAAATCTTTGTTTTGGTCTAGGCACACTCTGCTTTAATTCAGTTATAATGTCTCTCAGGCATCCATGAAATGCACTATTTTTCCCAAATGTTACTTGATCCAACTGTTGCGCTAATGAGCATGGCATTTTTGTATTCCTAAAGATTCTGCTGTTCCATCATCTTTGAAGGAGCCGAGCACACTTTATTGATTGACTCTTTTTCTTGATTGGCTATAAATACAACTAGTAACATTTCTGGGTATATAGAAATGACAGAAGTGTATGTTTTGAGTCAAACACAAAATGACACATTGGACTATAAAAACGAGCTGCATTTTTTCTGGTTTTACTTCAAAAAATCCTCGGCAAAACACCTCAAATACAGCTTCAGCTTATTGCAAAGTCCATTCAGTTCTCTTTAGAGCTGGATACAAGGAGCTTCTACTAATGTGGCCTTCAATGAGCCACCAGATACAGGAATCTGAAAATCATGACCTCAAGCATTCAAAGAGATGTCAGCTTCTGGATGAAAGCTGACAGGACAGAAATGACTGCAGAGCTAATCTGACCCTAAAACCTCAAAGGATTTTATAACTTAAAATCAAAACTTTATGCTGCCCTTAGAAACCTGAAGCAACTATGAAAGTCTTTTACAAGCATAGTTATGTAAACTGCAGGTGTGACACAGACTTAAATAAAAAGTTACCTTTACATTATGTGACATTCCAAATTAGTCTTTAAGCACATTATAAGATTATGAGGAGCAGTTCAGCCAGGGACAGACACGAAGTGAACTGCAGTGAGGCCAGAGTCAGAAATACTGATATTAGCCATAGCTAATGCAGTGTGGAAAAGGGAAAAATAATGGAAATATGTAACATTACATAAAAGCTACCATAGGGATCTGGGTACTGTCTGGTGTTTTATCTCTGATAGTGCTCAGAGCAAGACACCACAGAAAAAATCCAGCAGTCTGTTGACAATTATGGAACGAATTCTTCCCAGCCCTCATCTGTGAGAAGGTGAGTTCGTAAGACCCAATTATGGGAAAAAAATTATATTAAAAATCCAGTAAGCAAAATACTAAGGACTTTGTAGGGAAAAAGCACAAATGTTACTCTTCCCATTACCCATATAAAAGTTCTTACATTCTTTGCCTCAAAATTATCTAATGACACTAGGTGTCATGTCTGTTAGCACTATAGAAACAAATGTTCATTTTAAAATAATTTTAAATGCATTGTCTTTGTCTATCATTTGCCTGCCATTTACTGTAAAACAGAAAGCAAGGTTTTCACAGTATCTGTATGAGTTCTCATTTTGAACCCATCACTTGTGTTGCTCCTCCACCTCCCCCTCCTTTAAACATAAACAAGGTCATCTTTTAGTCTCCTGGTGCACAGAAGTCCATTCCCTAAGTAGTTTCATCAATTTTTAGAAATCTAATTTGTCTGGCTGGACTTTCAAGCCTTTGCAGCCCAGGGAAGAAAAGCTAATTGGGGTCTAATTAAAATACTGTGGAGTGCCTAGCAGAGGACTCCTTCCTCCCCAGTGCCTGCATAGGGAGGGACCCTGCACCCCTGTCTTCCTGCCGTGGCAAGTCTTCCTATTTCCAGGCACCAGGCTCAAAGCCTCGCAGCACAAAGCGTGGGATGAATAAACTCTCTTAGCTCAACTTTTGTCAAAACATGTCTGAAGAGTCATTCTGCCCTGGCAGACGATGCAGCCTGGGCACTACCTGCGCCGCTGCAGCTGAGCCGGAGCCCCCGGGGCCCCGCAGCCCGAGGGTTGTGCCAGCACGGGGACACACAGACAGCTGTACTTCAAACCTGGGGCCACCCTTGAGCCTGCCAGGGCTGCCGCAGCACCGGGGACAGCCTACACGTGTGCAGTGCCATGGGGGAGCCTCCTGAAACTGGATTGCTTGGGGGTACCTCCAGAATGGTCCAAATCTGAACATGCATTCTGGGCAAGGACTTCACCATGCTTCACAAGAGGCGTGTCTTAATAGACTTAGTAATACTCCTAATGCAATTTATTTAGTTAGTTTTCAATGTACTTCTCCAGCGTTGCAAGCAGCTCAGGGAGAACTGCCTAGTTATAGAACATACCAGCAGTTTTCTGAGGAATAAAAGTTATCCCTTCGCTTATGCACTATCTTGCAATTTTGAACACTACATTTAATATACAACTGAACAAATTTTACTTGCAAATCTAGTATAGTCACTTTCTTAGTTTCCTTCTAGTTCCTCACAGGCTGCTCTTGGTTTTACTAAGCAATTTGGTATCACAAATTCCCGTGGGATCACCAATTTTTCCAGCTCTTCCCAAGTATGAAGACAGCAAAGCTATTTCAGTAACAAAACTCATTTGTGCTTGGTATGATTAACATATTAACATGTGATTACTCTTCTCCATTTTTACAAAGCTGTGACTAACATACAGTAATTTTTTATTGCTAATGCTTTGAGAAAAGGACATTTGAAATTCTGAGTTAGATCCCGATAACTCCCAGGCTTATCTTAGCACTTCCATCAACCTAAATGTAGTATTAACCCTGCCGACATTACAATGCTTTATTTTGCAGTACAGATGGCTAACGAGGGATGAGTACACACTTTTTTTCTTTTAAATTTTCTTATCTCCCCCCCCCGCCCCCTCCTCCAAAATAGAGCCCAGTTTCATTGAATTCGATGTCAGAACAGGCTGCTGTTTCATAATACCTTTGTCTATGCATCTACCGAAGGCAAAAGGAAAAGGGAACACTGCGGTTCCCTCTGTACCACTAGATGGATCAAGAGGAGACAAACTTCTCACCACGAAACCCTGCCCTCTCCTGGGAGGCAGATTCCAGACGGACGCCCAGGATACAAGTGCACATTTACATTTCACCAGGGCTTCCCTCAGAGCCACCCCCCGCTCCCCCGCACAAAGGCTGTCCCGGAGCTCGCCCCGCCGGCGGCTCCTCGGTACAAGGGAGACGTGGAACTCCCGGAGCGGGTCCAACGAAGGGCTACAAAGATGGTGAAGGCACAAGAGCATCTCTCTTAGGAGAAAAAGCTGAGGGAGCTGGACCTGTTCACCCTCAAGAAGAGACTGAGAGGGGCCTCATTAATATGTATAAATATCTGAAACGGGGGTGCCAAGAGGATGAATCCAGGCTCTTCTCAGTGGTGCCAAGCAATAGCACACGAGGCAACAGGCAGAAACTGATGCACAGGAAGTTCCTCCTGAATATGAGGAAGAACTTCTTTACGGTGTAGGTGAGCACGCACTGGAACAGATTGTCCGGAGAGGCTGTGGAGTCTCCCTCACTGGAGATATTAAACAACCGTCTGGACACAACCCTCTGTCACGTGCGCTAAGACGACCCTGCTTAATTAGGGGGGCTGGACCAGACGGCCCAC
>VYZT01004405.1:0-39752 GCA_013400735.1 Pomatostomus ruficeps | reverse complement strand
ATTGTCCCCCCCCGCCGCTGCCACAGCCCCACCCGACGCCCTGCAGTAAAACCCCGCTGCCCTCGCCTTGCCCCGCCCGCTCCCGGCGCTGCGGCCGCGGCCCTTCGGCCCTGCCGGGGCGGCTCTNGACTGGGGTCCGGCCGCGCTCGGGGCCCCGCCGGTCGGCGACAAAGGCGGGCCGTGCCCTGCGCCTCGGCCCGGGGGCGCCCCGGGGTCTGCCGGAGCCCCGTGTGGATGGGCTGTCCCTCCCTCGGCACGTGCTCGAGGCTCCGTGGCAGAACCTCTGGTTGCCCTGTCAAATCCGACAGCATCGTGACGGACGCCTGCTTTGTGATCTGCCCAGGGAACGTGATTAAGATGCCGGCCTGGTCCGTACAAAAATAAAACGTTCCCAATGGGAGTTGCAGCACTCGCTGAAGTAGCTCTGATCCTTGCTAAGCCGCATTTCCTTAAACTTGGCGTTCAGCTGTACCTGGGAGATCTGAAATTGAGTTATACGCAGCACTCTGCTGCCTCGGGAACCAGCGCTCAGCAGACAAAAAATGCGCTTCTACACACCTGGCTGCAGAGCCTGAGTTCATACTTAACTGAAACACATTCATCCTTCCTCCTGTTTTTCTTTAAATGTTTTGTACCAGCAGCCTTCCACCTTCTACTTGTAAGCATTTAGACATTCTAAGTTTGGTGCTGAATTTTATGACTAAACACAAATCATAATCATAACACTTTTTTTCCCCTTTCTTTGTTTCTTTCTTGTATATACTATGAGTTCGTAGTCAGATCCATTCACATCTTTGCATACCTTGGTGGAATAGTATAGTAATAGACATGAAGGACTCAGATACTGTACAGATAGATGGCAAAGTCCCTTTGATTGCTTTATCAGAAAAATGGAGTCTACTAAGAAAGAGTTGAGAGTTTATTAGGCTCCAAGACCGGATCTATGATTGAAATGTACTGTAAGGTTTTCAGGTGTTTATTTACTCTTAATTTTGCTTTCATGGGACAGCTGGGATATACCTACCAGTGCCAGCAAATCATTATGTTACTCTGTAAGGTTCATTTTGCCATCACACTTCTAGTACAGACAAGGACCCTTTGCTCCTCATGTATGATCATAGAGATTTCTACTGCTATTTCTCTGCCATGTCCCTTCTTAAATACACCATAGTTTTTGACTATTTGCAGATGGAAAATAAACATGCTTTTTTCACATCTACAGGGTACTTGCAAGGCAGTAATACTATTGCTTGCCCAGAGAACCCTGCCTGACAGAAGATGCCTTACACTTGTCGTGAAGAAGGAAGCTATGCAGCAAATACTTTGTTAATATCTGATCAAACTGCTGAAAGAAGAAAATTAATGTGCAGACAAACACTTTCTTTATTGAGGGTGCATTTCCATGCTCCTTCTGGCTAGTGACATGAAGTTTGGCAAAGTAGCATAAATACCTTTCAGGAATGTTTATTGGTGAAGTAATTCTTCATAAATAAACCTGGTTGAAATTATAAGAATATGTTTTAAGACATAAATTTCCTAATTGTGGAATATAGAGCAGTACACAGTCATTATGTACTTTCTGTTTTAAAGTTAAAGAAAGCCACTGAAGGGAGGAAGCTTCCTAGCCAGTTATCCAGGGGCAGTTTGAGCAAGTAGGAAATCAGCATTTGACAGCTGTAGCCTCTTCTGCAGGTGGAGAGTTTTGTTGGGAGGTGGTGAGGTGTTCATTACTTGTTAGCTCAGGTAGGAAAGTAGCTGATTTTTATTTAAGAGCAGCAAGAGACCTCATTTTTTGAAAATAATTGTATAAGATGAGCTTTCAGATACAAATTTTTGAATGGTAACCAAAAGCTGAGGTGCTCACTAGAGTAAACCAAGTTTCCAGTGGATACAATGCATTGAAATTACCTTTGTTTAGTGACAACAGTGTTCAAATAGTGCTGTCCTGCATTCCTAAAGGAGCTCCTTTTTCACTCAAAGCTGATTTCGATTACAAAAGTTTTATTCCTTTTTAGATTTGTAATGTGAATACCTTTCGAAGTGTTGTAGCTACTGGAGTCCATACATCCATCTGCTCCTTGTTTCAATTGGCACACCTCTGTGTTTATTTGTCCATTGTAGCCTTTTTGTGTGAATTAAAGCAACAAAGCAAAGCCCGAAGAAATGGCAGCGTCACCCTTAGAGTTGCAAAGTCAACTTGAGTCAAAAAATTCTTCACTTGAAAGAGTCCTTGGATTGCTTCAAAGTGGTCCAGATGATGGATCTGAGCCAACCTTTGTGGGCAGTACTTCCTTCCAGCCAGATGCCCCGTCCCAGGCAGAGCATGGAGTGCCTCTTGCAGGACTAAATGTATCCCCGAGAGCTGAAGGCCACCAGCCTGCTTGCAGTGCAGCCCAGAAACTCAGCACTGCTGTGGTCCCTGCTTCTCCAGTGGGAGCAACAGGAGGGGAGGCTGCAGCTGCTGCTTCTGACAGCTTTCACAAATGCTCGCTTACTGTGCATGGTGCTTTCTGAATGCCTGATAAAATGCAGTGTTGGACATGTGAGAGCTATACAGATGGTCAAGTCTTTGCTTTGAATCTACAAAATGTTGTACTCTTTCAAAAAGTGTCTCAGATTGAGCAGCCAAAGCAAGTAATTTTTTTGGTTATTTGATCTTTTTACTCATCTCCAAACTCAACAGTAAGAACAATGTGTGTTATGTTCTGCAGAAGTAAAGTGTTGGGATGACATAGTAATAAAAGCCAATGAGATAAGGGGGTGTATGTACCTCCTTTTCACATGAACAAAATATTGTTGACGTATAAAAATTATGGAAGAGTTTTTCTATTAACTGCTGAGGTGTATTAGGAATTCTAAATTTTAATTTAATTTTTATAGCACAAGGAGGATGCATGGGTTTGAAAGATGGAATGCCTCATAACATTGGGGTTATGTATGTTTGGGTCTTATGGGCTTTTTCCTCCATAAAATAGCCCTAAGTCAGAGAGTTTTGATACATTCATAATTGTAACAAAGTACCACTGCTTGCTTGTTTTGGTGCAAGAAATTTCATGCAGAATTCAGTGACTCTCCTGTCAGCAATTTTGAATAGAACTTTAAAGGCATAGGATCAGTTGTCCCAGGGAGTGAGAGCCGAAATTTAATTACATTTTCTATATCCCAAGGAAGAATATTTCAGAAATTGTGGTACTATTCTTTGTTTACAAAATCCTTGATTAAGGAAGGGAATTATTGTAAGGAACATGGTCTTTTTGTGGATCAGTTCTTTCTGCCACAGTATAACTCCAATTGAAAGCACTTGCTTGAGTCTTTCTGCCAGACTGAATCAACTCAGTTTAGCAAAATATTTTGTATTCTTAGAAGCAAGTCAGAATTATTTTTCAGGGAGTGATAAAAAGTTTCTGTGAAGAACAAACAAGATATTTTGGTATCATAGTGTAACTGATGAATCTTGTATTTCTTTGTGTTGTTTCATATTCAAGGCTTATATGAATCCCATAGCTATGGCCAGAGCACGAGGTCCTGCCCCAAATTCAGGACCAACAATACAAGACTACTTGAACAGGCCAAGACCAACATGGTAAGTGGCAGTGCCTGTCCACCCTTTTGACCTTTTAAGTAAAAGATTTGTTCCCTCTTACTAAAATGTCACTGGTACCTATCTCCTCCCCAGAATATCCAGTAATAGATTTTGAAAGATTTGTCTCTGGCCAAGGTATTGTTTTCTAAACATGTATTCAATCTTCTCTTTTGAAAACAAGATAATTTCATTTTGAAATGTGTATTTCTCATTTTTCTGTATTTTTTTGGCAACAATTTCTTAGAAGAGGAAAATGTCATTTTACCTGTTCCACAAAGTGTAATACCTAAACCTTGTAGATACACTTAATTTGTAAACAAATTAACCTCCAGAAGAACCATTTTGCTGGTATATTCTTACAATCCAGTTTACCCTACTCAACAAAACCATCACTTTGAGATATTATCAACTTATGAACTTTGTGTTCAATTCCTTTGCCTGCCCTCATGAGACATTACAGAACAATTTACTTAATTGCAAAGTTAGCTTTAGATCTTTTGGAGGGATTTATCTACCATACTTAAGTTATTAGGGTTAGGTTACCATATGTGTAGCATCTAAGATGCTTTCATTCTTCTTCTCTTGGAAGTTCAACCAAGGCTAAACTTCAAAAAAAATTCTACAAAAAAGCTAGACATTGAAGAAGGTATTTTTAATTGTAAAAATTGTGATCTATTATCCTTTTCATACAGGGAAGAAGTGAAAGAGCAACTAGAAAAGAAAAAGAAAGGATCCAGGGCTTTGGCTGAGTTTGAAGAAAAGATGAACGAGGTTGGTTGTTAATACATGATTCTTTTTTATCTAACATGCTACTTCTGTTATCATTTACAGTATCAAGTAGCCATAATATTTCACCTCACTCGAACTTTTAATAAGTAACTATTTTGTTTCATTTATATTGGAAGTTGAGTTTACAACTTAACCAGTGAAGAGGTACTTTCAGTTTAGAGAAAAAACTATATAAAATGGTTTTTAAATTGCTGGTGAATAAAACTTTACCTTGTCATAAATGTAAATATATTTATACAAGTTCATGTGCTTATATTAATAAATTAAACAGTGCATTTTCAGGTATGATAAACCAAAGTCTGTTGTGCTAATACTCACTTGTTTAAGGTCCCAGAATCCAAATATAGTGAAAAAAAGTGCATTACTGGAAACAGATGTCTTTGGGATATACATGAAATATTATTATGGGAGAAGGCACAAAGAACGGCTTTCAGTCAGATAGAACTGTGAAGCACTTGTTTTCCTCTCGTCCTAAGCTGATTACAATACGTGCTGGTTTCGTGATATAAATGCAGCTGTTCCCATGTTTGTGTTCTGTACCTGCTGAAGATCAGCACAGTAGTAGAAAGTTTCACATGTAACTCCTGTTGTGTACAAGAGAGACATTAGTATACAATGAGTTTAACTGTTTCTTTCCGTCTTGGGTCCTGGTATGCTGAGATAAGCTTCAGGGAGTAATCTTCACATTGTGTGTAGGTTTCTGGTTGAAGTAGATGATGCTCCTCCTCTGTTACTGGAAGGGCATAGTAGCCATAGTACTCTTGCTGTTCCATTTTGCCTAAGATATTGTACCAGGATTTGGAGGGCTGTGGGGTGCTCTTCTGAGAGGATCAGTTGTTCTGCACTGAGTTTTAGCTTGGTGAGTTTGGTTTAATATTCTATCATATTCCTTTCCTGATTTTGTCTTTGCTTAATGTGAAATTGGCATGCAAAGAAAGTAACAACCTTTCAGTATGGTAGAAGGGTAGGAAGAGATGCAGAGAATCATGAAATGGCCATCAGTTACTCCTAAAGCTCCTAAGGACAAACCTCTGAATGCCTGAAAAGATCACAAGTCTTTGAATGAGGTGGTGTCTCCCCTGTTTCACTGACAGTTGTTGGACATTTCTGTTTAAAACATAACACTGGCACAGTCTTTAAAATAGTGAAGCACAGGCAGTTGTGAGAGACCCCTCAGGTGGCTCTGGGTACCTGGTAGGTCAAAGTACACAACCTTCAGATGCTGCCTGGGTCCGTGGAAACACATTACACACAGCACTACCTCCTGGCTGATCTGCCATGCCCCTCAGCAGCACTGTTCAGCTGATTCACAGTGTGCTGACATGGGGATCCTGGCATCATCCTGCACTGCACAGGTTACTTGATTCCTGGTATTTCTGTCCCCTCAGCTGAATATGTGGATCGCAGTTTTTTGCCAATACAGTACCAATGCAGCTTCATTGTGAGCATCAGAATAATACAGAAGGGAGCACATGATGTGTCTGACAGTGCAGATTGAACCTAGCAGCCTTTCAGTTTGATGGGGCCAGGTTGGAAGTTTCAGAGCTCTTGAAGGGGACATTTTAGGTAAACCTAGAGACCAGGTGGGGAATTGAAAATGAGGAATGAGAGGAGACTTTTATTCTTCCGTGTGCCTGGTCCAACAAAGTAAGAGCATTTCTATGGAGATGTGTGTAGTAATTTGATATGATTATTGCTGACACCAACAAGGCTCAGAGCAGACACTAGAGACATCCATACATTGAAGAAGAGCCAGGAGAAGTTGTCTTGAAGTTTTGTTTCAGGTGATTTTTAGAACCAAGACAAAATCACGGTGTTTCTGGTAGGGTATCCTGGTTTTCTAAAGTGCTCTAGCAAGAACACTGATACAAAAGCAAAAATACCATAACTGATTACCTTCAAGATAAAGGGCAATCTCTTAAACCCCAATAACTTGAACATTAAGGTGTGAACTAACACTGTATTTTTATGAATGTGAGTCTTCTGTAAAATCAAGTGCATTTAATCTTTGTTTAACATTATATATTGTTTGTTTTCTGTGAGTTTTGTTAAAATTATAATGTCAGATAGAGGAGAGCTTAAAAAAATTTGTTCAGAAATGACCCTCCTGTCACTGTTTCTGTTTGGTTTTGTTTTCAGAATTGGAGGAAGGAACTGGAAAAACACAGGGAGAAATTACTGGGTGGAAATGAGAGTTCCTCCAAAAAGAAAGAGGTAAAATTGTTTTCAATGGCATACATTCTGTGTTTGGAACGGGACTTATCATCAATGTTGCTAACACAGAATTTCATAAATACATTTTAAAAGCCAGCGTCAAAGTTTATAAACCTAAATGTATGCCAAAAGAAAATGATGCCAAAATAACTTCTTTTTTAATTCTATTTTTAAGAAAAAGAAAAAGGAAAAGAAGAAATCTAATAGGGTGAGCAAAATTTTCAGTTTTCTGAGCTTTTCTGCTTTGGGGTTGTTCCTGTTTGCATTTAAGTTCTCTTGGAAAGAGAAAGTATAGCTGTAATTTTGATTTTAGATGTTAAATTAACTTACTTTTATTTAGAAAGGGTTTGCATACATTCGGTACAAGGAAAATTAAAGGGAGGAAAAGAGCATTAAATAAATATTATTAAATGAAAAATGTTAGTAGTGGTTTAGAAGTTCATTTAAGCAAAATCTATGTAAGACCAGCTTCTCAGAAGTAAAATTTTATTGGTTATGCTTTGAAAATGAAGACATCTTAAAGGGAGTGTTTGGATGGGCTTTTGAGTATTTGCCAGACAAAATGCTGCATCTCACAAGCTTCACTTTCTGTTGTGTTTGGTCAAGTTGTCTTCATCTTCCTCTTCTTCATCAAGCTCTGATTCTTCCAGCAGTTCATCTGATTCAGAAGATGAGGTAAGAGCTAATTTATTGGAATCTATCATGTTTTGTTCATGAGGTTTATTTAACACAGATTTTAGTAATATGTTTTAGAATATTCTTTGAGGGCCTGGTTTGGATAAAGCCATTTAGTTTTTATGCATTTGGTACATATAATAAAGTTGTGAATTTTAGCCATATATATCTATTCAATAGTTTCTGTATGAACACTACAGATTTTGGTGTCCTGGATTGTAAACTGGATCCATTTTAACACTGAATTGCTTCTTTAACAGAATCCCCTATCTAATCAGAAAAATGTAAAAATACCATTTTTACTTTTAAGCAAAAATCTTTGTTACAGATAATCATATTCTACAGCACACATCTAAATAATAAACAGAATCTAGAGAACTTGGATTTTTCACCAGTTTGCATTTTTTCAATGCAGAAGAGTTATGAAGGTCCTCCACTAAAAGAATCAATTGTAGCGTACTTTATTCCTCAGGAGAACATTATGGCATGTAGGAATTTGATGTTTCTTTTTCTTTACATTTAATGTAAATATTTAATTATAGTGAGAATAAATTCACGTTTGTGTTTTTCCTTCCTTTTCTACAATATTTGTGGCTAGGATAAAAAGCAAGGGAAGAAAAGAAGGAAAAAGAAGTATCGTTCCTCACGGAAATCTTCAGCAAGCACAACTTCAGAATCTGATTCAGACAGCAAGGTAAATGTGCAGATGTGTTGCTCTTGGCAAGTTTTCTTGGTTAGTGTTATAATAACATGAAGATTTCCGACTTTAACATATTAATATGGGCTTCTCATATTCCACATTTAAAGCTGTATTCTCACTGGGCCTGAGCTGCACATGTATCTTCCACATGCAGTATGGAATCTGCCTCCACTGGCCATAGTGCCTGGCGGAAATAATTCAAGCTTTAGAAAATGAACATGCTTTATTCCACCAATTTGTCGTCATTTTTCTGAATTCAGACATATGCAGCTTTTGTGCTGCTCAAATGTTTAGTTTTGATACTATATTAACACTTAAAATGTTCTTTTGAATATGCAATTTAATTGATCACCATCTCTGAAAATACAGGTATTGCAGGATACCAGTGGACAGAACATTGCCTTTCTAATTATCTGAGTATATCCTGTTGGAGAACTGAACCTTTCCCAAATGCCTATTAAAGTTGTCTTTTTTCTTTTCTGAAGTATAGCAGTGTAGATACATGGGCTTACTGAGTGAACAAAAAAGTGAAGAAAATACATGAGGCAATTTGTTCTGTTATGGTGGCATTTTTCTGTCTTACAGTGTATAGTTACAGTGTACTTCTTGCTTAAATATTAATAATACAGTGAGTTTTTAAGATTCTATGTGTAGACTTTATCACAGGCTTTCACTGGAATACCTAATTTGGTGGGATATATATTGTAATTAATGACTGTTTGCAGACACCTATGAATTTGTGCTAATGGGAGGTTAAAAACTTTTGCTACATAAAGGGACCCAGAGATACCCTTACTGCAGAAGACTGGGGAAATACCTGCTTAACCCCCTCTGATCAGCAGAGATGGACATGGACAAAGAACAAAGACTCCCAACTGTTACATGTTTTATGTGGTTACAGCAGTGATAGCTGGCATCCTTCCCAGAGGCTCTCCAGGTGTCCTGCAAGGACTCTGTTACCTGATTCCATACAGACCTTCTCATGCTGTTGGATCAGGAGATTAGCAGCTGCATCAAAATTACGGCTTTTTATATTATTCTTGTTAACTGCAAGGTAGAAAGGGTAATATTGAAGACTTACCTTCAATAGAGATGAAAAGACTATTGGTCAGACTGCTTTGGGGATTTCTTCCTTTTTCATGAAATGATTTTGTTGTGGTTTGTTTTCCTTTCTATTTAGGATAGCACAAAAAAGAAGAGGTCAAAGGAAGACTGTGAGAAAGAGAAGGTATTTTTATTCTTGAAATCCTTCGATCGGAACTGCATGTTGCATACATAATGGGACTTTCTTTTTTTAATATTGAATGCCTCACTTTACATCTATGGAAATTTTCTGTCCAAACCCACACAGTCAGAAGGTATTCAGTGCACCCAATTTGAAGTAGATGTTCAGTTGGCTTCAGCTCCTGGTTTAGTAATTATTGTTAATGGAAACTGCTGGATCCATTCTTGTTTCAAAGGTAAATTAAAACTGTATCTAATCTGCTGTATTAGATCAGCTGCATTTTAGTATTTTGGGTTTTACCTTTAGCTGTCACATTGAGCTAAAAATATGAGTGATGATATTTTCAGTGGCATACCTGGTAGGGTATTGGCTTGTTGCTGTAAATAAGAAACATACACAGAGGATCTCTTGATCTAAATGTAGTCATAATTACAGATAATATACTTATGACAGCTTTGAAGATTTGCAGAAGAATTAGCATAAGAAAAACTACCTTATTCTGTCACTTCTTTAAGCATGAAAATCTTCTCTCCTTCTCACCACCACACTATTTTGTACATTCATCCATTATCTTTAATGTAAGCAATCTAATTTACTTCAGTTTTAGCTATCTGTACACTATGGGTAAACTAAAAATGCTTTCAGAGTCCACCCTAGTCTTTCTCTCCAGCTACCTTTCTTTCTTGTCATGTTGGCCTCTACTGCTCCTGTCAATAGTATTGACTTAGATGTACAAGTTCTCCCTTGCATAAGGTAAATGTACTGATTTTTCCCACCTTGCTCCTTCTTCTATTTTGCAGTGTCCATTTCCCATCCCATCCTTTTGAATGGCTTCTCTTTGAAGACCAAGTATCTACCATAGTCCCTTATTGTAGCACTACTTTTACACATCTTCTGAAAGCCAAGGGCACGTGGGGATGAGGTCTTTCCCTACGTACAGATCCCCCATGTGTCAGATGGGCTTCATCCTGTTACTTTTCATGAGTTCTTTTGGGAAGTTTCTGGTATTAGAAATTGAGTGAGAGAAAGTACCTTCAGTCTGAGGAACATGTTGCCTTGTCCAGAGCAAAGGAGATGTGGGGAGCAGAAAAGTAGCTCATCAGAACAATCTCACACAGCATCAAAATTTTAAAAAAACTATCCTTTAAATGCACTGGAATTAAATATGATGTGTTGCAAGTACAGCTGGCAGGGACAGCTTGTCCTGGTTCAACACAAATACAGAGGGAGCTTTTTCTTTCTTGAACAAAGAAAGAGTCTGAAGCTACAGTGTTTATGTGTATATTGAGACATCTTCAGTTACTTGTTATTTAAAAGCAGTGAAATGTTTCATTTTCAAATGCTTACTTCTACATATGTTATTATTTAAAATAAGAGACTATTATTATTCCTCCCACTTTTAGAAAGTTGCTGTATCTTGGTAACAAGAAAAGGGAATATACAGAAAATTAGTATTTTCACTAAAAGCATTTTAACAGTTTGGTGGGGTAATTTGATGATGATGGGTAATGAGTTTAATGTCAGTAATATTTTAAAATATTTCACAACTTCGAAGTGATATTTCAATCTTAAATTTTAAGCAGAAGTTTTATAAAATTTGTAAGGTCTGGCTTTACTCACAAATACATTATTTTGTGTAGGAAGGTAAAAATCACCACAGGAAAAGGAAGAAAGCAGATCGTGGCGATGGACCTTTATCGTCAGAATCCGTATCTGAATCGGATCAGACGGAGGAGGTCAGTGTGAATCCTCAACTACAGATGTTAGAGTGCTTGTAGCTTACTGATTCATGTGAGTGAATGAATGAACTAGCTTAGATGTAATACATTGTTGAAACTGTTCTGCTCTGTACAGGTGAATTGAAGAGTGCAGTGCATCCAAAGTTGTTGGTATTTTTCTTTTTAAAATAAACTTCCAAGGATTGCTTAGTCTAGCTTCTGTCACCTACAAGTAATTTTGAATTAATTTTCTTGAGAATGAACTTTTTGTGGATACTACATTTGGTTTAATTTTCTTTAGGTGCAAGCAAAAAAGAAGAAAAGCAATGAAGAAAAAGAGAAAACAGCAAGTATCCCTCTTACTCATACTGTAGGATATAAATACTCTGTACTTAGTTAATTTCCAGTTTCACATTTTTCGCTAACACAAATGTTTTACAGCAATAGTCTACTGTTACATCTAAATTTAGCAGTTTCTCTATTTACTTGCTGAAGTCAGTTTTTCGATTGTTGAATTAAAGAATTTGTCACTCTTTTACGATATGTGATTTGAGATTTATACGACTTTAACACTTACTGTAGAATGTATTTTATTCTGTATCAACCTCCTAGAACTACTAATACCTGTGTGGTATCAAGTAGGGCAGCAGTTTGCCACACAGACGTAAGTGCTGTTCCTTCCTTAGTGTTGTGGGTAATTCCTTGGTAAGCTCTCTCTGCCACCATGGAAGGGGCCTTAGGACGTAATTGCTGCAACATCTATGCCATCATAACTCTTCCCCCAACCAAATAAAATCTGCCAGAAACCTGTTACCTATCTCAATTTTTTATTTGTATCTGTTGGTAAAAGTGAGAGGAAGGTTCAGCAGCGATTTATATAGAATCCAGATTTACCACATGTACCTGAGGTTCCTCAGTTTAGGAGTATAGTGGGTTTGGGATCCTAAATGTCCACTTGAGATGTCTGTGTATCTGTCTCCCCTGTCAGCAGCAGTGTTCCTTATTAGGCTTTTCAGCTGTCCAGATGAGGTAGGGCAAAGGGAAGGTCTATATTAGTCACCTAAAAATACAGGCATAGGAGTATCAGTGATACTCAGTACACATTTTTCCATGGAACTGTTTTTTTTTTTTTTCCAATTCATATGTATGGTTTGCCATAACATTTCTAGTGATTGCTTATGGTTTTTTTCATAAAAGATTTGTATGTGTAAAGAGTACGTATAAAACAAAGTTTTAATACTGATTGTTTCATTGATGTAATGCCACACCTATTTGAGAATTTCAGTTGAAATTCTGCTTGCAAAAAGACAAGATTGCATCTCTCAGCTTGTGTATTACAGTGATCAGCATACTTCCTGTAGGACTGAATCCAGTAGGGTTAATTTGAGTGTATTTATATTTACAGTTGAGATCATGATGGTTTTATTTTAAACAAGGTACAAGTGAGAGTTTAGCCAAGTGCAGTTGAGCTATTTAATTTTACACAGCACTTTAGGACTTACTTTAAAATCTGTAAACATCCTAGTTATTCCTAAATACGTAAGATATTACTTCCTTATGATGTCAAAGCACTTCCTTATTACTTTCTCAGTAATCTGTAATGCTCTGAAAATAATTTAAAAGATAAGGAAATGTAATAGTGACAGTGATGAGAGGAGTGAAATAGCCATACCGTGATGGAGATAAATTTAAATTGAAGACTGCTTATAATAGTGCAAATTGCTGGGTAAAGTGTTTCTTTTTGTGATTTCTCAATGGGCTTCTGTAGAAATCTCTTTTGAAATGTCTTTCAAAATATACCCTTGCTGTGCTTTCATTTTGCAGCATTAGCAGAATGTAATAGATAGCAGTTGTATTATACAATAACTTTCTTTTTTTTTTTTTTTTAAGGATAAAACAAAAAAGAGAAAGAAGCACAAGAAACATGGTAAAAAGAAGAAAAAGAAGATGGCTGGTTCAAATTCGGATTCAGAATAATATTTTAAAACAACCTGAGACTATCAACAGAAGTGCAATGACTAAAGGAAACTTAAACTGTGAAATGACAGCACACTTTACCAAACTGCATGAGTTTTCCTGTGTTTTAGAAATATTCCTAATCTTTCAGTAGCCAGCCAGATGCAGCTGTGCTGGGAAAGACCATTGTTATTGCCTGCTGCTTAATACATGAGGTACAACTTTTATAAAATTCCAGTAAGCAGTGTTAGATGTTTGAGACAATATGAGATGGTAGGCCAGCTGAGGTGTAAAATACTGGAAAATAAGAGTTAAACTTTTTAGATAGTAAAAATAGTCTTTCAAAGCATTAGTAATAGTCTTTGTTTGTAAATCAGGACAAATTAAATCCCAAGTTCATCCTGCAGGTTAATATTATGCATAAACAACTACAAGCTGGTGTCTGCTAATGGAAAATTAATGATAACATTTAAAAGGCTGCCTTTGTAGAAATGTGTATCATCTGCCCCATTACTGTCTCCATGCTTATGAGAAAGGGAATGCTACCGTTTTGGCTACCTGAATATGGCGCCTTTGCCTTTGATTCTTGCAAATCTCTGCTGTTTTTAATCCATGCATCTCTGCATTCCTGGGAAGCTACAGCTATTGTTAACAGACTTTTCTGAATAAGATGAGTAAGTACTTTTGAGCTTCCAAGCATGTGCTTCTGAATTAAGCAAGAGCAATGACATTTTGCAGTATAACTGACAGTCAAAACCTGAAGATTTTACCTCTGCTTCTTTGAAATAGCGATAGACCTTTGCTAGTAAATGTGCATATTTCATTTAATGTGATTTTGGTTTAATTGAAAACTTCTTGCAAACACTGGTAGACTTTTTTGCATTATCTTTAGAATTGTTTTGCATGATTTGTACCATTTTTAAATTAACAAAATGCAGGTAATCGTTGTAACCAGTTCTATGAATTACATTTCACATGCAGAGTTTCATGTATGTATTTAGTTATAGTTAAGTTCATTGCTGTGTTTAAGTGCACACTTGCTGAAGTTATTTAGCATGTAAAAAGCTACAGGGTTTTGATACCTTAACAGCTTCATATTGAAGCTGATTTTACTCTAAGCAAGTTCAGTGGCAGATCTGTTATGTGACGTGTCTTGTTAGATTAAAAAACTACTGCCAGAATCTCATTAAAGATACTGTTTAAACAGTTTGTATTTATATTTTTGTACTTGAGGGCTACAGAATGATGACCTAAGTCATAAAGCTGTTTTACTTTAGTTTAGTTGCTTTAGATAACTGAAAAAAAGCTTTTTTTAAATTAAATGTGCACATAAGAAAACACGAGCAACCATTTGATTTTAGTTTACATGAAATTCTCACTATAACTTCCATTGAAATACTGATTGCTGGGCCTTCTGTTAGCCTTTAACAAATGCCCATCCATCCCAGGTAGTCAAATACAGATTGTATTTTTGATCCACCCCTTTCTTCCATTGCACAGGTGCTAACTTAGAACTTACCTCTATTGCATACGGATGTTTCACACGTTGTGTTGCCAAGAATTTCAAGACTTCTAAGACATTGATAATTAGTCTGCAAACCATAACTAAAATCTGTGGGAGAAAGACTATTTCATATTGCCATTGTACAGAGAAATTGTCTTCAAGTTCTTGGGAAAATACAACCATTGAGTTGCAGCAATGTGCATCTAAACAATAGGAATATTTTCATCAACTATTTTATACTCTTGGGCTTGATGTTACCAATTATAGACACTCTTGTCAGTGAGGTTAAAATAAAGGCAAGATGCAGTGAACAGAGGGGTTTGATTTGGGGTTTGTGTTTAGTTTTGTTGGGGTTGTTTTCTTTTTAAATTGTGGTGTTGCAGTTTTGGTAAAAGAACTTGTAATGAACCATAGCATAAATGCTCTGTCCTATGTGATACCTTATTTGACTTTTACACAACCACCTGCCACAGAAAGAAATAAAAATGGAAATGAGACCCAGTCTTCCAAATACCTAAGCCGGTATGTCATTTTAATTGTGTGACTGTAACTGTCTGTTCTGCTCACCTGTAGGCTTCAAGTGCTGCTGTCATGCTTGGGAAGTGGTGTAGCCGCTTAAGGGGCTTATGGGCTTTGTCAGTTCCCAGCAAAGCTGCTTTAGTACTGAAAGGGAAGTGCTTCAGTTTGCAATACGTTAACGAGTACGCCGAGTCTCCTCTTGTATCCCCTTTTTCCAGAAGGAAAGGTGGAGGCTGGTCTCATCCCTTCAGCTTTCCTGATGTGCCCACGCCGCCGAGGTCGTGAGACAGTGATGGGGGGTTTGGGTGGCACCTACAGCCATGTTCCAAGTTTCAGCAGAGCGACAAAGTAGAAAAGGAGCAGTGCCGGAATAAGAGTGGTTTAATATATTTTTGCCTTCTGACAGAAGATGAACAAGCACTATTGTATGTTGTATTTAACTTTTAGCTGTTTTTTTCCCAGAAACATTTTTTGAAATTTGAAATGCAGTTATTTTATTTTTTACAACTGCAGTTTTTTCAACGCCTGTTAAGACTCGATCTTTGTTCTGCCTCTGTGTGTGTGTTTATGTACGACCCGCCCCTGCGGCCCAGCGGCTCCGCGAGGCCGCGGCCTCCCCCCCGCGTTGCCAGGGCGGCGGCGGCGGGAGCGGCTCCCGGCCGCCATGAGCAGGAAGGGGGGGACGTTCCTGGTGGACTCGCTGACCCGATCCGCCAAGCACTGTGAGTCTCCCCGGCCCGCAGGAGCCCCGTTGTGCCCATGCTCATCCTCTGTGGCCCTGTTATCCCCCCACGGGAGGCACATCCCCGGCGCCCCCTTGGGAACAGCGGGCGGGGCGGGCATCGGGGTCACGGCCCTGGCGTATCCCTGTGTGTGCCTCGCGTTTTACCAGCTTGACTTACAGTCTGTATTTGCTTGTGTTTGGGCCGGGCAGTCAACAAAAGCGAAGTGGAATGTCTGATCAACCTCTTCGACACGCTGGTGGCCAAGGCCAGCAGCCACTTTGCTGGGGCCGGCTTCGACCGCACCGTGTTCCGAGACACGCTGCACAGCGCCTTCGGCATGACGGATGATGTGGTGTTGGACCGAGGTGAGGGGAGCACACGGCTCTGAACACCATGGAAGGGGTTGGGATTACGCTGCCCACCCGATGAGTGTGTCCATACCAAACAGCGCCTGTCTCGTCCCGGCCAGGACAGCAAAGGAGGAGTTACGCTCAGGAGCCGTTGAGAAAATGGCATCATTTCTTTCCTTAGGCGGAATACTTTTCCCTTAGTTCAGGAGAGCTCACGCTCAAGTTCGAGGCAGAGCAGCCAGAGGCACTTGCGCTGCCCTGTGGCTGTTTCTGTCGCAGTCGCTGCAGTGTCGTGCTAGAAAGAGGGCAGCGTCGTGTTACTTTCCTCTTTTCTCCCGTGGTTCCACCGGGAGCTGCGGTCGCTGCTGGGTGACAGCTCTAGCTCAGGCCTGGAAGTCTCAGTAAGGCGTTCTGTTACAGCAGATAACTTTGGAAGTAGAGGCTCTGTAAACAGCATTGAAGGGCCTGGGCAGATAGTATAAGGAGGTGAGAGTAATGAGCCAAATAACCCCTTGAAAATACAGTGATTTCATAGATTGGTAACGAGGGACACGTTTGCACTCATTGTGAAAGTTGAAGAAATGATCTCTGAGGTAGAGGTGTCTAGAGCAGGCATGAATCTGCCATTCTTTCAGTCTTGGGCTGCCAAGAGCCACCCTTTGGTTCAACTTTCTCCATCTCTCTAGCATCTCTCTTGTCACATGCCAAAAGTAAAAACTTACTGCAATTTTATGCAGCAAGTCAAGTGTGTCTTGGAAGATATATTACCTTACACATTCTTAACACTTATTTTAATGCTTACATGAAGAGGGGCTGATTTCAGTTTGCAAAAGCAAACCTGTTGTCTTCTAAGTCAAAAATGCTTGGCTCTGTATGAAGATGTGTTCCTTCAGCCAATTTACTAATTTATATTCTAAAATACAAATTATTATAGATGCTAGTCTTTGCTTTGAATTCCATCTTGAATTTGAAATACAATATTACAGGCTATATGAATAATGAAGCTGTGAGATTGAAAGTTGTTTAGGGAAGGGAAAAGAAAAAAATATTTTGTTACATGACAAACAGGAGGTTATTTTTCTTTGTATATTTAATACATATTGTTTCTAGGATTACTTTCTGCAAGATTTTCTGAGACAAAATTTAGTAATTTAAATCTTAATCTGTATGCAGAATTATCCCTTATTTTTAGGGATACTGGTTTATTTGCTTTACATCTGCATGGAAACATACTTCCTGTAGTTGTTTAAGTCAAGAAGGCAACAGATCAAACAAAATGTCTTACCAGGCAGCATGGAAGATCAGGAAACTGAGGGGCAGAATCCTTTCCATTGTTACATCTTAGGGTCAAGAAGGGTAATCATACCTTGGTGAAAGCAGACAAACATTTTAAGAAAAAAGATAATTTATAATTTTACTGATTTTAAGAAAACATTCCTTTTTTGTGTTTTCCTTTTACATAAATTTAAAATGTACCTAACACACTTCCTAGTGTTCAGCACTTTTGATAGAGACAACAATGGCTGCATCACTGTGGCGGAATGGGTGGAAGGCTTAGCAGTGTTACTTCGGGGGACACTGGAAGAGAAGATGAAATGTAAGATTGGTCTGTATGCTAATTTTTAGTAGTAGTGATTGAATTCATAGATAATACATTGCTTTTGTTATAATTTAGTAGTTACTCTTATAAAGTATTTGGTGGTAATTGAAAAGTTTTCTTCTTTTGGTATAGTTTAATGCAACAAAACTGAGTTCTGAAATGGCTTCTCTGAGACAGTCTTTTTCTGCGTAAACTGCTGTTACCACAGCCACCACCTTTTTTTGTTGCTTACAAAATCTTGCATTTGAACTGAAGTTTATTCTACAGCGTACAGTTTTGACAAAATACATGTTTTTGTATTCACACACAAAATCAGAAAGAAGCAGATGTGTCCTCTAGCATGGTTTTGGCTAATTAACAGTCCCAAGCCAAGCAAGACCAGTGCCAACATTCATTTACTGGCCCAGTGGGGACACAGCAGCAGTTGTATTAACTCCAGCAGTTCTTCAGCTTGGAAGCATAGATGGAAAAACTGTAAGATGGTAATGAGAACCTCCACAATAATGACAGAGAAAGACAGTGGAGAAAAAATAGCAAGAACTCTAGAATTTTAAGTAGCAGGGAAAAAAATAGGGCATGTGGGGTGCAAAGAACACAATAGAAAAGGGAGAATGACAGCATGTTGTTTCCACAGTTCCTAGGTTGCAGCATTAGCCATCCCTAATGCACTATATAAATTCATCTGGAAAGTGGTCAGGGATGTCACAGCATTAGGATGTGTGCCCAGATGTAATTCAGTGTGTCAGTACAACTATAGACAGTAAAATAAGCATTCCTGCTGTAAGCACTATGGAAGATACTAGTGTGTAGTGATGCACAGTGTTGTCTGTCACAAGCGTTTGCCAGCAGTGTTTCAGCATATATATGATAAATTTGGCTCAACTGATAATGCTGTATAACGTACTATTCACATTTTCTGTCTGTAGGTAACAGCTTTAATGGTATGTGGTTATAGTTTGTAATCAACTTGAAATTTATTTGTATTTCAAAAGACTGTTTTAAAGTTTATGACCTGAATGGTGATGGATACATTTCAAGAGAGGAAATGTTTCAAATGCTGAAAAACAGCCTTCTCATACAACCAGCAGATGAAGAGCCTGAGGAGGGAATTAAGGACTTGGTAGAGATAGCACTGAAGAAAATGGCAAGTACTTACTTACTGTGATACTTGCGCATCTTTCAAACATCCATTAACTGATACTTAAAACCTTTCTATGAGGTAACAAAATATGGTGTCTGATTTACACTGTCTGCAAGTTTTCTGAGGAAAGCCAGAAATATAACCCAGATCTAATGAGTCCCAGTCCAGTATTCTCATATGAAAGTATTAATTTAGTATGTGAATGTACTGTAAACTTTATGTATAAACCAACATGTGTACGTGTGCTTACCCACCTGTGCATGCCCAGTCAAAGCAAAAGCCCAGTGAGAAACTGGAAAGTGTAAGCTGCATTTATCCCATCAGTACAGGCATCTGCAGTACCTTAATTTTTAAATACATTTGTCTTTTATCAATTGATCATGAAATGTCTTTATCCAGTTTATATATTCAATTAGAATAGTAAACTCAAGGTTATTAATGTGAAGCTTGTCTTACAGTGCTTAATCTAGAATATCAGATCAGCTAGGGACTGTCTGTCATTATTTTAATCAAATCAAGATATATACTCTCCCCTTCTATGGTGGTGGTCAAAAAATTTCACTTAAAACCAGGTCTTGCACCCCAACTCCTTTTGTTTTAGCCCATCTTTTCAATTTTTCAACCCCACCCTTTTGGCCTTAGGTAGAGGCAAGTCACACAGATCTTTTCTGAGCAGAAACTGATGACCCCCAACTTACAAATCAAACTAAAAATAGAATCCATGTTCTTTAAACACCTGTTAAACAAAGCTACAAGGAATAATCCTTCGCTGAAGTGTTCCCTTCCATTTGTAGGACTATGATCATGATGGCAAGCTTTCTTTTGTGGACTTTGAAAAAGCAGTCAGAGATGAAAACCTTCTCTTGGAAGCCTTTGGACCATGTTTGCCTGACATAAAGGTACATTAACCTAGAGTTCAAAAAATACTGCACAAGCCAGTTCCTTGCAGACACTTGCACCAATCCTGTGAATGTCAACATTGGGCATCTTAGGCCAGTGCTGGGTTCATCCTCTCAGTGCCAGCTCTGCTGCCCAAAGGTGGCCTCTGAGCACTCCCATGCCAGCGGTGTTGCAACACAATGCTGCAGATACTAATCTCATCACCAAGAGAAATTTCAGTCCTTTACACTGTCATCCCCATCTCTAGCATTCCTGCTTCCATCCCATTTGTCCCATTCTGCAGCTGGGCCTTCTCACCTTCCATGCCAGATCATTCCTTGGTCACACATTCCTACTGCGAGCAGTTAAAATTTTAATTTCCTCTTCAACTGTAACTTTGAATGTTCTGACTAGTCTGCCAGTGATGACACCATTAATGCTATGGATTTACCTTTTCTAAGCTAAAAATCAAGAGATTGTCTTCATTGCATACACCTTTTAGTTCAGTACCTTTTCTGACTAAATATATATCCTTCAGTTAACTGAAAATTAACTTTTTCCCTCTTTTTTTTTTTTTTTTTTTAACAGAGCAGTATGTCATTTGAACAGAAAATTTTCCGGGAAACTCCCAAATAGTAACTCCAAGTTGTAACTCCACTGTTGAATACTGTTAAAAGGGGTCTTCATCTTCACCGTTCTTCATGATAGAGTAAAAACAGTAATAGTTTCAAGTTGCTCCTAAGTTTCAGTATGCCTTTGCTGTGAAAGCTGTTGAATAAACAGAATTTACTTCTGTAACTCTACCTAACTAGAGTTCTTCCCTGACTTATGAAATATGTTACAGTATGAGGTACACAGAACAACACTGCAACAATAATACAGTATACTGGTTTCTTCATTCCAAGTAACAAATTGATACAATTTTTAACAGGGAATCACTGGGAAACGCAGTATAAAGGAAGTTTTATTTTTTACATAAAAAATAAGTATTTTAAACTATATTCCTTACAAAAGGACTGTTGGAAGATACTGCCAGCAGTATCTATATTCTTCTTCTCTGCTTTACAAGTGGTTTAGCTGAGCTGCTCTCTGGCTTTTCCACAGATGTTGAAACAGAATCTGCTACCTAAATTGGAAGGGAAAAAAATTTAGTAACCTGTAACCATGACTTTTTTTCATGCGCATTATTGAGTAAGGCCACATCTCCAAGACTTGATTATTGGGAGGGATTCATTACTGTCATCACACTTGTATTGAATTTTCCTGCTGACTAGGGTAACACCAAAGGCAGCATTAAACACAAGAGAGGGGAAACTTAGAAGACTTAGCACTACCATTTTTGTATTTAACTACACAAACTGATTTCAGATACTCAGTGATAGAGCATTACATATGTCATCTCCCTTCGTCCTATCAGAGGTGTTTTCAAGCAAGGTTTAATGTGCTTTTTAAACTCAGGTATTTCAGGAAATGAAGAGAAAGCAGAAATGTGCACTTTGACATGTATTTTAGCAATGTATTTAATATAAGAGGTGCTTATTTGTAAGATAAGCACCTTCAATCTAGTTAGTCATAGTCAAAGGAACTTTTTCATAATTTAAATGAAATGTTCTATCAGGAATGTTTGACCTGCTAATTGATTAATATCCTCCATAAAAGCCTGTATAGCTTAACACATGCTTCTCAGCACATAATTAGTGATTCTATACAGCTTTAATGGCATAAGAAATGCTGGAGCAAAATTACATTGAACTTTGACTTCCATTATTCTCCTTTCAGAAACCAGATACAAGTAGCACACAAGTCAGGAGGACTACCTGCAGTTATCATGACTCCACACATGGGGAAAAAAAAAGTGTTTTTACTAAAAATCATTTAAGATCATGCACTGACATTTATACTTTCTCAAGTGTAGTGTAAGAGGTCTGGAGAAGAATTACCTGCAATATTCAGGATTGTGGAAAAGTTAAGAGCACTAGCTTTAAGTGGCAGATAAACTGATAATAATGAGTAGATGCTGAATAAAGCTATCAGAGAGTCACTATTTTTATGGATAACAGGCACCTATGTTTGAACTATCAGAACTTTAAGAACCCATACCTCTTTCAGTTTATTTCGAATTAATGTAGCTGAAGTATTCAAAGACTCATCATCCATATCCACTTTAGGTATTTCTGGTAGTTGTGGACCAATAATAACTTCAGTATTGTCCTCACTTGTCCCCATGAGGGAAAACCTGTTACCTTCTTCTCTCTTCCTCTTACGTTCTTGCAGGTGAGTTGTACGAGGCATAAACCTGTCAATTCCATTGTAAGCTGGCACCATTCTTTGCTGCATTAAGGAAGCTGGTGGAGTATGTCCTCCTGGATGTACACTTGCAGTTAAAGATGTGTTTTGACCAAAGTACCCAGAAATTTCAGCACAATTGTTATCATAGTGTGGGGATGTTAACAGGCTCTGATGCTGATTCCCCGATGGATACACTGTGTTGTGGGATACCCCAGGAGAACTTGTAAAGCAGGATGGATCCCAGTTGCTGGCTACATGTGATCCCGATGTACAGTCATGCTCAGAGTTCTTTGAGGCTGTCTTCTTTGGGCCTTCTACTTTCTTTAACACAAAGCAATCTTTAAAACAACAAAAAAAAGCACATTCACTATTTTATGTCATTGTTAGTTCTAACACCCAAGAACAAAACTTTTAAAATAAATGCAGAAACAGTATCAATGATATTCAATTCCCAGCTACCTTTCTGTGATTTTTACAAGCTGCAAATTTAACAATTCAACTTTCAAACCAGATTTTCAGTCTAGTGCCTTTGCTGGTTTGTAACATTAAAAAACCCAGATGTTCTGATGTTAAAAATCAGTGGGTTTATTCCCTTCAAATATCCTCACACAGAGAATCATAATACCCAAGTATGTGAGCAGAAGAAAGGAGAATTTTATGCTCAGCAATTTGCTTATTCCTCTGCTTGCCCAACCTTCAGTGCTGCCTGGGAACTCTGCAGTACAGGAGCCTTTGTAAACACAGTCCATTCTTAACATTCCCCCAGTGCAAAGATGTGGGCTGGAGAAATTTTTTGAAGGATCTGGTATAGTCATCTTCCTTCCAAAACTGTCCCTTTGGACATGCCTGACGAGCCTGAACAAGGGTGAAAACGTGACCCCAAATTTCCTGCCAGTGCTTTAAATTGCTGATAACAGTTTGAAAGAAAACAAAAAGTGAAGGAAATACTTCATTACTAAAGCTTAAGCATTATTTTAGTCTCAATCAAAGCCAAAAAATTACTTTGAAAAGGATACAGTTCTCTAAATACTGAGAGATGTCTCCCTGTAAACATACTTAAAATGCATCTGTATTGGGTTTACATGGCCTTGTTTTTTGTAGCACAGGGGGCTACAGGGGTGGCTTCTGTGAGAATCTGCTAGAAGCTTCCTTAGTGTCCAGCAGAGCCAATCCCTGGTGGCTCCAGAGATGGATGTGCCGCTGGCCAAGGCTGAGCCAATTAGGAATGATGGCAACACCTCTGTGATGACAGATTTAAGAAGAAAGATAAACAAGAAGTAGTTGCACAGCTGTAACTACAGCCAGAGAAGAGCAGAGTGAGAACATGAGAGAAACAGCCCTGCAGACACCAATGTCAGTGGAGGAGGAGGGGAAGGAGGTGCTGCAGGCGCTTGGAGCCAAGATTCCTCTGCAGCCTGTGGTGCAGACCATGGTGAAGCAGCTGTGCCCCTGCAGCCCATGGAGGGCCGTAGGGATGCAGGGATCCACCTGCAGCCCGTGGAGGAGGAGCACACACCAGAGCAGGTGGATGCTTGAGAGGAGGCTGTGACCCCGTGGGAGACCCATGGAGAGAGGGGCCCTGCTCCCAGGCTGGAGCAGCCTGCCCTTGGAGCACTGCAGGCCATGCAAGAGTGACCCAGGCTGCAGCAGTTTGGGGAGGACTGTTGCCCATAGGATGGACTCACATTGTAGGAGTTTGCAGGAAGCTGTTGTGAGATGAACTCACGTTGGAGAAGTTTGGGAAGAACTGTCTCCCATGGGACAGATCCCATAGTACAGAAGGGGAACGACTCCTCTCCCTGAGCAGTGGGAGAAGCCAGGGATGATGAACTGACCAAAATTCCCATTCCCTGTCTCCTTGTGCTCCTGGGGGTAGGACGTAGAGCTGGAAGAAGGGAGGGGTGGGGGGAAGGTGTTTATAAGGGCTTATTTTACTTCTCATTATCTGTTCTGATTTTATTAGTCATAAATTCAATGCATATCTCTAATTAGAGCCTGTTTTGCGCATGACAGTGTTTGATGAGCAATCTCTTTCCTAGTCCTTATCTCAGCCCATGAACCCTTCATTAGATCTTCTCTCCTCTGTCCAGTTTGTGGAAGGCAGTGCGTGAGTGGCATCTGGCCAGCATCACCACACTACAGCACCTTTAAAAAAGGTAGGTAAAAAGCGTTTTCTTTAACGGGCACTTTAGCCAAAGCCCCACACACCCCCGAAGAGCGTTAAGATTTTATAGAACATTTAATCAAGATTCTATAGGAAATTAATCACAAACCTCTTTGATTTGTTGCTTTTGCTATATACTTTCTTCTATCCTGCAACTTCTCTCTAGTTTCTTGGACTGTTTCAAATTCTGGAGCATAGCACACGTGCAGCAAACTACCAAAGAAACTTCGGTCATCCATTTTTTTCTTGGCAACCCTGAAGGGAATTAAATTGTGTTGGCAAAACTGAGGATTTTACTCCAACTCCCTAGCAACTTAACACATTGCAAGTTTAGAAGATGTAAAAGATTAAGACAGCAAGAGGCCAATATTGCCCTGTCCAATACCTTGCACATTGCAGTTTTTCGAATTTTATAAGATACACTTCGGTAAATTGCTCTGCTGGATATTCATCTAGAGCATGATACTCCTCAATGGCACCATATAATGCAAATTGTTCAACTAATTCCTTCATAACACCTAATGCAGGAACTCCTTGTATCAGTAAATAGCGAGATTCCAAGTTGATAGTGTAAACCTGAAAAAAAAACAAAGACAAAACCAAAGAGTATTCAAAAACGTTTCCATTCTTGCTTTATTGCAAAAGGCAGGCATGTTCTCCATGTTTTCTGTTATTCTTCAAATCCTCTCAGGATGCTGAAAACCCCTATGTACTCTGTTTTGCAGGGCAGGTTTGTCATTCTACCTCTTTCTTGTCCAGGGAGAAGAGATTCAAATAAGGTTTTTTTCACACTTGGGACATCCATACTGTTTCTCCTGCGTGTATCCTCCAGCGCCAGAGATGGCTGGATGCCTGTGGTGACCACTGTCCCTCTGTGGATGCACAAGGCTCTCTGTCCTCTGCCCCACAGTGTACACTTGGAAGAGTAGCAGAACTTAATAGCTTTGAGACTTCATAAAGCATGGAGGGTCTGAAATTTTACAGGAGGGTGGTGATAGTGAAAGAGATGTGCCTTATGCGTGTGTGCAGGAGTAACCATTGCTCCGGCACTGGAGAGACCACGCCTCAAATCCTGGGTTCAGATCAGGGCCCCTCTCTCCAAGACACTGAGGTGCCGGTGCATGTCCAGAGAGGGGCAAAGGAGCTGGTGAAGGGTCTGGATCACAGGTCTGATAACGAGCAGCTGAGCGAGCTGGGAGGGGCTCAGCCTGCAAAAAAGGTGGCTCAGGGGAGACCTTATCGCCCTCTCCAACTCCCTGACAAGAAACTGAAGACAAATGCGGGTTGGGCTTCATGATCTTAAAGGTCTTTTCCAACCTTAGCGATTCTATGATCCTTTCTTAGTCTAGACCTAGAAGGTGCCGCTAGAGCTCGTTGTACCCTGAGCGCACACAGAGATACCCAAATCTCGCACTTCTGCTGCAGTAACGAGCTCTGTGCTCCTGCTGCACAGCAGGCGAGGCCCACGGCCTCTCCCCGTCCTTCCCTTCCCCGGGAGCCGCGGGACTCCAGCGCGGGCCCGGCCGTCTCCCCTCCCCCGGCCCCCTCTCCCGAAGCGGCTCCGCCCGCCCCCGCCCCGGCCCCACCTTCACGGCGCGCGGCCGCCACCCCTCGCGGTACTTGGCGCGGGACTCGCAGGCTCCCAGCTGCGCGTGGTGCCGGCACGGGGCGCCCGGACCGCCGCTGCTGCCGGCCGCCATCTTCCCATCGCCCCCCGCGCCGGACGGCTCCCATTGGCTCCCTCCGTGAGGCGGGGAGAAGGAGCCGCGGTCCGCAGCGAAGGAGCCAATCAGAAGCGGGCAACCGGGAATGCCGCGCCCGCATTGGCCGGCAGTGGGTTGTACCACTGCCCCGGGGGGGAGGCACAATCACCCCCCCGCGCAGGCCGGTCCGTGCCCGAGCGGAGCGGGCGCGCCGGGCCCGGCGGCCGCGGCCATGTGGGGTTGTGGCGACCCCGGCGGAGCCGCCACCGTCGTCTTGAGCGGGACCCGCGACTGCTTCCTGCACCTGCCGCCCGCGCTGGCCTCGCTCCTCCGCCTGCAGCAGGTACCGGGACGGCGCCGCTCGGTGCCCGGGCGGAGGGACGCCTCAGGCAGGCAGGGAGGATTACGTGAGCGCCCCCCCACCCCCTATCCCGTTGCCATGGCGATACAAAGCCCTCCTCCCCTTCTCACCACTCAGCCCCCTCCGCAGCTGTGACCCAGCACAGGGAGACATCGGGGAACCCTTCCTTCCCTCGCCTCCTGCGTGGCCCAGTGTCGTCACCCATTCCTAGTAAAACGCGGGAAAGATTGGAATTTATCTTCACCAGCGTGCTCTGGCACTGTGGGCATCTGCGTCACTCTCAGCACTCCCTATTCCATACCAGTTTTCACAGTAACTCGTCAGCATTAAGCGATTAATGTGTAAATGTGTAACTCCGGTAGGAGGTGAGGTGGTAAATCCATGCAGAATCCTCATTCTTAGTGTACATAAATAAAATGTGTCACTATAGAAAGGATTCCCGTCATGCAAAGCCCTGCTGAGGACGCGGGGTCATTTGCAGGGAGTGCAACTTCTATTGTAAATAACATTTCACACGTGGAAACGGGAGGAGAGACACTGTGTGCCTCTTGTGCCGTGAACGCAGAACGAAGAGTGCCAGCAGAACCGGGTGGAAAATGTCAGGAATGAGACGAGACAGATGCGAGCAAAGCTCGGGAGTCCCGGCACAGCCCCTCTGGGCCGGGCAGGCCTCCCTCAGCGTGAGCAACCTCCTGATTTCCCAAGGCCAAAAGGGACATTTCGCAACAGGAAAACAATGTAGGCGTGTAAAAACCTGCTCTTTCGTCTTTGAGGTAGTAGAAGGAGGTTGGTGGAATTGGAAGAAATGCAGTATTGAATGTGAGCTTCATTTCAGCTACAGTTTCTGAATGTTTTACAGATCTACTGGCAAGGGAGAGGAGGAAGGAGTGCAGTTGATTTGAAGTCTTGTAGTGTCACTCTGTACGTCGTTTGTTGTGGTAGACTCCTGCCTTAGCTTAACCTGAGCCACAAAATGCAAAGCCAGGATCTCTGAAAACTTGATAGAAATAGCATATTAAATACAGCTAATGAATAAAAATGTTTAAAAGGGGATAAATGGAATCAAAAGCTGAATCTAATTGCAGAAGATACTAGATAAGTGAATGACAAAATGCTGTGCATAACTCAATGTTGTGTAAAGATTAGGCACTCAGAGCAATGCTTTATCTGTGGGAATATAGGGAATTAAATACTACATTTGATAAAAGGCTATTGGAATCACTGTAAATATTCTCTGAAAATGTTTTTAGAGTTTACCAAAAAAAGTCAAATAACACTTGAAATTATTAGCACACTGTCCAGAAGGAACAGAACATCAGGATGTTAACAAGTAAACCTGTGATATATCCACAGGGTACATTGTCTTGGTCACTTGATTTTCATAAAAACAATAATTTGGGGAAAAAAACCTACAAAAATTATCAGTTGAATGATACCATGTAAGATATAGTGTCTTTATGGCAACTGACTGAACATATTGAGATTCTTCAGTTTGAAATCAAAATACCTGAGCAGTTCTGAAACAGATTGATAAAATCATTTTGGTCTGAGTTCATGTGATTGTTGACTTATTTTAAATATGTAATGAAAGAATGTAAAAATGTAATGAACTTTTGGAGACCATGTAAGTATTACAATTTTTGTCAAATCAAAGTATATGTTTATTTTTTTGTCTCATTTGGGAAATACAAATGTGCAGTTACACATTTCTTTAAAATATTTTTAGTACCCTATAATGCAGAAGAAAAGAAAAAGAATTAATTTTCTTACTTAAAAATGGTCCATAAAAATAAAAAGCTGTTTAAGAACTGAAACCAACATGCACTTGTACGTTGAAAATTGTGCAAACAAGGTGTAAAATCCAGATAATAACTTTAATTCTTTTGATCTCTTTAATCAGACACAGTTTGGGTTGTCTGATAGTCATCTTACTTAGCTTGTTTTATATTAATTATTTTATTTCTTTGAAACTCATAGGGCCAAGCTGTGAAAGTATCTTGTGGTCATCAGCTGATATTTTTGAGCTGGATGGAAACCAGGCATCGAGGTCATCAGGGTGAAAATATTGCAGAGATTAACAGACATTTGGCAGAGAAACTTGGCATCACAGATGGAGAACAGGTTTGAAATGCTGTCTTTGTTTTCGATTTAAATAAAGAGTATATTGGAAGATAAGTGAAAAGGTACTACTTCATGGGTGAGCTATAACCTAGTTTTGTGTATTTAGCCAGTTTCTTCATTTACATCTGCTCATGAGAAAAGTTAACTGTCAGGAAATGTCTCAAACATGAAAAGATTTGCTCATTAAATCATTAATAATTGCCTAAACAGTGTTAGGATAGGCTTGTGGGTAGGTCTTTGCAGGGCTGGAACAGCTGTTTTCAGTGACATTAATTTTCAGAAAGTATACTTTTAAGCAATTGAGAAACAGGGAATGGGAATATTTTGCTTGGAGTTCCTGTTGTTTTAAATTAACTTGTGATTCTTGAACACTCTGTTAAACTTCTCATAAATGACTCTTTCATTGAGCAGAAGTTAGAGATGCCCAAGAGGCAGACAGAGTTTTCTGACAAGGGACTACTAAAATCTCAAACTCAAAGGATTTTTTTTTTCTATTAATAGTTAGAGATTTAAACAAACAAGAATAGAAAGGTGTTGCTTTACACAGTGTTATTGTGTGGTATATTCATATATGCCTACTCTCTTATATGCAAAATTCTGTTCAACATAATAGAAGACTTCAAAGAATGGGACTCAGAGCAGTGTATTATCTTACCTTGTTTACTTCTTTAATGTATTTTCTCTAGCAATTATATGTCTGTTTCCAGAAATTTCCAATTTAGTAGTAGAGCAGCCAGGCATCTACCCTTTTTAGTTCTAGCAATTAATAGCCTTCAACAGGAGCACAATTGACAAAAGAAACCTAAGAAGACCTCATCCAGCTGTTGCCTGAGATTAATCATCTTTACAATCGAATAAATACATGAATAATTAGGTAGTTTCGCCATTGTTTTGGATTCAGGAGTTACATGTTTGCTGTGTTTCATAATAGTATGATCTTCTATTTGCTGTGCTGGGGAAAAGAAATTCCTCTCAATTATTACTTTAAACTAAGGACATAGAGGAATTCAAAACTGATTGTAACTTTTGTTAAAGGTGACCTAACAATTCTCTCAGAAGATAGGTAACTAGTTTTATCTCAGGAAAAAAATTAACAACGTTTCTTTGAAAATCAATTGCAAGATATTGTTAGAAAATTATTATTTTTTTGTCAAATGGAACCTTTGGCAAAAACTGTCTTTTGAAGTATATATTTAATGCATTCTGAAACACCTAAGCCACAATAGCTTTTACCGTTCCTCCTGATACACACAACATTAAAACTGTTCTGTGAAGGTGGGGTTCCTTACTGTGAAACCGTCCATTAAGGAGCTGGGCTTGCTTTTCTATTGTACTTTCTCCTTATTTTTCAGCTGGTTTTGCCTTGTCTAAATTTGTGCACAAGTCAATGAATTTTTCAACCTTCTGAAATCCTGGGGATTTAAAAATAAAGGTTGAAAAATGGAAAGATGGTTATGTGCTCAAGGTGTATTAAAAATTGATTGTTTGTTATCACCTGATACAGCTCCTGATGCTTTTCATATTCACTGTTTATTGGCGTCTCCAAGCCTAATGGGATCCATTTCCCATCCCTTGAGCATTCATCTGCTTCTGAATTACCTAGTGTCACTGAGATGGAATGTGTTCCAAGCAGTGAAAACGTATACTTAAGGATATGTCAATTTTCTAGTTGAATTAAAGATGAAGCTTTTATATATTTAAAAATAAGGAGTTAAATACTTTGGTGTTACTTTTGCCAGGTGTTCCTTGAACCCTGTTCCCATGTATGTTCCTGTCAGCAAGTAGAAGTGGAACCACTCACAGCAGATGATTGGGAAATTCTGGTAATAAAACCCGTTCCATTGTTCATGTTCTTGTCTTACACATGACAGAGATTCTGACTCAAGCAGTTTTTTGCACAATGCCTCATTCTTTTCAGCCTCTATGAAAATACTAAATGTGATGGAGTTTAGTTGTATTTTATATTTAAAATGGTGAAAGAGACACACCTTTTTTTTCTTCAAACAAACATTAAAAATGTATGCAGTCTTTAATTTGTGATACTATGCCATTTTCCCAGGAGCTGCACGCTGCCTCTCTTGAAAGACATCTTCTTGACCAGATTCGAGTGGTGTTTCCAGGAGCCATCCTTCCTGTCTGGGTTGAACAGCACACCCATGTTTACATCAGGATTGGTAAGCAGCGCTGGAGGCTCTCAGGGCACCTCCAGCCAGCTGTTTTGCAGGATTGGATGCATTCACTGGCATCTTTTGTTCATACTTAGGTACCCTTGTGCCAGCAGCCCCATATGGGAGATTAGAACCATGCACAGAGCTTCTGATATGCCCCAAAACACACGGACCTGAGGAGAATATCACCAGCACTCCTTCCACAGAAAGTGACATCTTGCTCAAAAATTTTGTGAAAAATAACATGGAGCAAGAAGAAACATTAAAAGATCCTTTTGCCAAACAACCTTACTTAAAGCCTGGAGTCCTTGAACAAAGTAAGGCTGATGCAAACATGACGTTTGGCTCAAACGTTCTCCCAAATATATGGAATTTCATAGGGAACATTTTCTCTAATACATCTGAGCAGAAACAAAAGACTTTATGTGATAACAATGAAATGAGCACCTTCAAAGACAAGCTGCTGAACTTAATTCACATGGATTCCATTTTTAGAGTATGTCAGGACCAGCCTCCCAGCGTACAGAATCTATCCACCACTCACGAATTTCTGAAATGCAATGCTATTCATGTTTTTCCGTGGAACGTAGAATATACTGATTTGGATCCAAATCCTGTAGTATCTTACGGGAAAATCTATGAGCTGCTTTCCCCAAGACAGCATCATCAAGAAGCAAAACAAAATGTGCCACTTGAAAAGCAAAATCATTTGACTAGTACACAAGACAGAAATCCTTCTAATTCTAATAGCGGTCAAGCATCCAGTAAGGGATCCATTGTTCAAATCGTTTGGAATGGATTTGAAGACCTAAAGAGTGTCATAGAGTATGGCCACTGTGGGGAAGCCCTGCATGTTGGAAGAGTTTGGGTCAGTTTGAGCACACTGTATTTTGGGCTTTTTATAATGTTTTCTGTTGGATAGTTGTGAACTGGCTACTTAAAGTGCAGTTTTGGGCTGTAGACTTCGTGTTAATCTCTCGAGTTTACTAGAATCAAATACTGTTTGCCAGAGCTGTGCTTTGCACTCATTCTGGACTGCCTGACTTACCATCACTCTCCAAGATGTCAGTGTACTCTGGGTTTCTGCACACGTAGCATTTTTACACCAAGTGAGAAAAACACTTCAGTGTTTCTGAAGGGAACATGTGCTTTCTTCACAATCTGTGGGTAGCCATTGTATTAATGAAAGTTAAAGTATTTACATACATTCAGTCCTGCATAATAAGACTCTTCATCAATTAACTCTTTGAAATGTGCCTTGCACCCTAGGGGTCATCAAACTGTAAAGTAATGGGATCACATATCCTAGTGCTACTTGATGCTTGTGAGTCTTTTTATATACTCTTTAAAATACATCTTAAAGATTAATATCAAATAACCAGCTTGTATAACTTAAACTGTTTTAGTTTTTATATGTCATTTTGCAAGGTGGCACAAGTCCTGGTGTGGAGATACTGATGTTTCAGCTTGTTCTGATAGAACTACTGCCTGATTATGTTCTTTCTTTCTTGGAAGCACATGTGGGATCAACAAAAACAAAAAAAATGTGCTCCCAGTCACCATTTGACTATTTTGACATAACACGTTTCTCACCATTCACTTATTGCTGTGTTAAGAATGAGAGCAAAAGCCTGCAGCGGTCTTTGCTACGAAATATTTTGACAGACGTAACAATTTTCCAAATGCCAGCAATCATAAAGTGTCTCACAGTTAATAAATATTCATGAGATGTTTTCAAATTGGTGTAAGTTTAAAATAACACAAATTAATTGAAAAAGAGTTTCCTTAAAAGGGCAAACTAGCTAGTGTGATTTAGGGAGACTGGATTTTCTCTCTCTCTGCTGCAGGTGTGCTTAGTTCTGGTCTCTGTAATGGTCTATATATATTTACCTGCCCATGTAAAATTAATTTTAATCAGCAAATGAAATTAAATTGTTGTTTTTCTCCTATACTAGGAGCATTCTTGCAATGTTCTAAGAATTCCTTCTAATTGTTCTCCTTTGAGCTTTTGGGTTTTATTTAAAGAAGTTAGTAGAAGGTCAGCTGTAGTGAGCACTTTCACAAATAGGATAAAAGGTAACTAGAAGTCTGCATGTAAGAGTAGGATTTGGGTATCACTGCCAATGTTATAAATTCCTTCTCAATTCTCTTGAGGCTCCGTTAGAGATGAAGAAATAGATGTAATATTTTATATGCAATGTTATAACTAGTTTACTTTCTAATACTTCATTTTTTTGCTTCTATTTTAAATATTTCAGATTCCAGATGGTCTGAGAAAAAAACTACGTATTGAAATACATTCAACAGTCCGAATTAAGTCAGTTGAATCTATTCCTAAAATTCCTGTCTCTCTTACACTGCAACCCAAACAGAACTTAGTGAGTTGATATTATTGTTCATGTACTTGTTCATCTGTTGGAAAACTGATAATGTTGCTCTGGTCAAATTGAGGGGGGCATTAGGTATATTTGTTTTAATTTGTTGGGTGATGATCTGGAAGTTGTCTGTTGTTGACTATGGAAATAATTTCCAAGGAATTTTTTGGGGGGTGTAATTTCTTGTTTTTTCTTTTTACTATGTAAATTTAAGTTAATAGGTTACTATGATCTACGTAGAGCTTATCTAGTATTTGTATTTTGATCAATGTACTGTAAACATCAAGCCATTAAATTTTGGGTTGCTCTTGGTAGATAACTGCAGATAGTTCCAATGCTAATTGTAACCATTTTCTATTCAAAGAAGCTGATAGATTTCACAGAGGATGGAGAAAGTTGAACTTCTGAATTTTGACTCGTTGTTTTCCTGAAGCTATTAAAGGATATAGCACCTCTAAATCATAGCATGTTTAAAAGCATGGTATTTTCCATTTTTCTCAAATCTTGAGAGTTTCTGATGTCCTTCTTATTAAAAAGGATGTTGACATGAAGGAGAAATGACATTGGAAGGGAAAATATACATTTTTTGTTAAATTAGGTCTCAAGAATAAAGAATCACTGTCAAAATAGCAACAATAATCAATAATAATTTTGCATCAGACCTTCATTTGAAGTACATTAATATGGGTTCAAAATAAGTGTATGCCTTTAAGTCTATAAAAACAAACACCAAACAAAGAGTCCTAGTGTTAAGGAGTAAATATCCAGTTTATGTCTTCTGGGAGAAGACATGTTTAAATTTTTCCAACACTGCAATGCCCAGACAATTGTACTGAAATTATCATAATTTGCATGTGCTGTTTAGTTTATTACTTTCTTTTTTCTTTTCCTCATGCTAAATATTTAATTTTTTAAGTTACATCATTGAATCCCTCTGTTTTCGTATAAGGGAGACATATTCTGAGTGAGCATCTGTGACAATAGGAACATATTTAGTACCAGTACTCACAGTCCACCAGATGTATCTCTGGAATTATGTATTTCTTCATAACTTGTGTGACACTTTCTTCATACTGTGTGACACTGGCCTGATTATTTCGCATGTTATCTCCCCCTCAAACCTTTAAATACAGCACTTGCCATCCTAGTAAGGCTTAGACAGGTTTGTTCTTCATCCCCAATATTCTAACTTGGTTTCTTACCTACAGAAGAACTACATTATTTCTTTTCCTACTGGAGATAAATGGATTCTTAGTTGGAATTGATCATCCTTGTGGGTCCCTTCCAACTTAGAAAATTCTGTGATATTCTGGCAGTAATCTGCTAAAATCATAAAAAAGTAGTTATATGTGCTTTTGCCTGTTTTCAGTACAGATTTCTCCTTTCCCTTTCTAATTCAGTTAAGGGTTTTTAGTTCTTGGAAAAAAGCAGACAAATGGTGAAAGAATTGTTACAGTAACTTTCATTTTCCTTTCTGAACACTGCTTCCAGGATCTTCATTGATTCCCCTTTTTCTACATGGGAATTATGCATCTGTGATTAGGAACTTAGCCAAAAGATACGGGATCTAGACTCAGTTTCTTTTCCTATTCCATTTGTCTAGGTGATCTGGGATAAGTTGCTTGATGCCTGCCTGCCTGTTGAAGTTTGTTGTTGATGCCCCTGAACTGGATGAGCCCAGGGTTCTTTCTATGGGAAAAGGGTATACAGGGAAGAGAGGGGTGTAGTGAGCACCTGAAGTAAGTCTCAGGTCAATACCGGTGCATGTCTTCAAACCCAAGGTCTGAGCAGTGCCCTTGGATTTGGGAAGACGGATAAGTAAAACAAAAATAAAAGCTTTTCCTTGCCCTCATGTCAGCATTCTGAGGGAAAAAATCTTTAGAGGCAGTCTAAAGCTCAGCTGTGGCCCTAGCAGGGGCTACACAAGTGCTTTCCCTAGAGCAGCTGATAGAAATTGTGTTTGTTGGCAAAATGCTGTTTTTCCAAAAAATAAAACTCTTACATCTTCTTCCATCTCTCTGCTGCCATAAGAGAAACAAATGCCTCATTCATAGGAAGAAAACATTTTTACTTACTAACACCTGGGTTTGTTTTATTTACCTCTTTCCTTTTTCCTACTTAGCACAAAGATATACATGAAGATGATATTAAATGTGCATTCAGTACTTGGCTGCAGGATTCCACTACTGATGATCACCCATGGATAATGACAAGCGCAGACTGTGTACATCTGTCTGTTAAAGAAGGCAAGGATAATACTGGACTGTCTACTGTGAAATTTACTTAGCCAGTATACCATTTAACTTCTGTGTACATCTTTTAACATAACTGATACCTCTTTACAATGAAAGTGTAAACTTCAGTTGCCCTTTAATAATGATTAACCTTTTTTATTCTTTCATTTTGGATTATATTGTAGTAATATTCTAATCTGTCTTATCTTGTGAAGAACAAAAACTGAATTTATTTGGAATTGTAATAGTTGTTCATTGTGTTTTTACAGGAATGAAGGAGTTTGTCCTTAGTACAGTGCGTCCTGTGCACATTGAAGAAAATAAGTCTGAGAATATTTTTATACTGAGTCCCAGTTTGCTGCAAAAGACAAATATACAAGTAAATATCACATAGTATCAGGTATCAAGTAATTTAAATTGTTATACTTGTCTAGAATATATTGCATTTTGACTGTAACATATTTCAGTTTCCCTTTTAAAGTAAATAATGTCAGTCTATTCATTAAATTATATGTGTATCTTTTATGCTCTTTTGTAGCTTGAGGCCGTGCTGAAATTTCAGGTGCAGGATGCTTGTCACTGAGTTTCATAGAGTTCCCACATCAAACTCTCAGAAAAATCAGTTAGAAGAGAGGAAAGTCAGTCCTGTCCAAGTTGAACATCCTTACACTTACATGTATATGTACCATCCTTATACTCAGTTGTTCTTTCGCTCGGTAACTACACCACTTCTCAGAGTATCTGGCAGGAACAGCAGCTTCTTCTGGCAAAGAGGAGACTTCCTCCCCATTCAAACCTACCACAGTCACCCTGCCTTTTCTTTGATACAGTTTCTGTACCCTCTGTTTCTTCCATATTTCGTTTCTCAGGAGCATAAATATTTCTATTTCGTATTAGGATTACTGCTTCTGTTAGTCATTCTGGTTTAACCAGTGCCCATTACTTCAGGGTTACGGTTGTAGGAGTGGGATGATGTTTTTTTCATTTTTAAACATACAGTGACATTTTAGTGGAGAATTAAGGTGTCTTTTGGCTGTTTAGACTAGAATTTGTCTGCAAAATTTAGGATTGCTGTTAAAAAGAAAAGCTTTCTTTTGCTAGTAACAAAGTACAAGAAGGCTTATAGAAATTGTTTGAGTGACTGGTAGTAATATTAAAGAGCAAAATGCATTTTTTAATAGCAGTGTCAACATCTCCTACTAGCCTATTCTTACCTGTGAACCTGTGTAACCCCTGTTTGCCTGCCCAGCTTTCCATGCTAGCTCCCTGGTCAACAAGATTGAAAAATTCATTCCAGGTGCTTTGTCAAGTTACTTTTCACCCAGTCAGACACCTGATCTGTTTCACTATTCTGCCTTATGAGCTCTCCTGCCAGCAGGACAGGGGATGTGCAGGAGGAGGAACAAGTTGCAGGTCGGGAAAGAGATGGTGGGCTGCGCAGTCTGTTATAAACAGCACTTGGCCCAAAATCTAATCTTACATTATTAAATCACTGTCAGCACTAGATTGTATTTTGGAAGTAGTTGTATCTCTTCCATTTCACCAATGCACCTTTCTTTCAAGCACAGTAAGCATCAGCAAAGCATACATGCAGCATTTCCTTTGCACAATTCCAGAGCTGACTAGTCGCTCCATCCCCTTCTATTAGTTATATTTCATCTAAAGTCTTAACTCTCCTTTGTTGTAGGTTCTTTTACATCCTCTAAGTAGAGAAGCTGATGATGACAACCAGCCAACTATGCCTGATAGAGACAAGAACCTTCCATACCACAAACTAAGCGATTTAGGGTAAGACATTTTCATAGAAAAAAATGTGGGAGGGAATGGGAATGAGAATTAGACAAAAATAACATTGCTGGAAATGCAGTTTTTTTGAAAACTATGCCAGATCTAAGCAAAACTCTGCATCTTTTGGCTTGTGTCAGGTTCAGACTATATCCTAGTTTATGCAGATGGTTAATTTTGTCCTTGAATGGTCTTACAGCAGTGAATAAAAAACTTCATGTGTCTAAAGGTACTCAAATACTGAAAATTTCAGCATATCTATCAGTAGGATGGAAGATCTCAGAACTGAGACTGCCGCAGCATGGAAACTCAGAACTGAGTTTTAGAAGAAATACTGATAGTTCAGCAGTTCTTGCTGTTCTAAGTAGTGTGAACAGACTTCTATACAGCAGCAAGGGATAGTGGGGTGGTTTTAGCTGGGGTGTTCAAATAAAACAAAATTTTTGATAAGTTACAGTCTGCCAATCCTTGTCCCCCAGTAACTCCAACCTGTTTACTTGTTTAACTACATTTCATGGTAAGGATCTCATAGAACTGTAGAAGTTTTATCCCAATCCTAAAAGTTTTATCCCAGTCATCAGCTGAGAGAAATGCAAAGTGCTGTGGTCATTAGTACAAGGGAAAACAGTGGTACTGTGTAGCAAATGTGAAGTAGGGATGGGGCAGAGGAGCCATGAGAGGCCTGGAGTATTGTGATAGTGTGCTGTCAGTGCTGGGAAAAGCAACTGAGAATACAGCCTGTCAGCATTCTAACTTCCGCATGGTCCAAGCTTTTACTGCATACGGAGCGTGCACTGATGCTGCCTTAGGCCATTTAATGTTTCCTTTACCCTACAGAGGAGTGGACAAATTAGGAACATCTTTATTTGAACACATAAGCCACAGTCTGCTGGGGCGTCCTTTATCTCAAAAGCTGGCTGCCATTGCTGTGGGACTGCGAAGTGGAGGGGTGCTCCTCACAGGAGGAAAGGTACACGCTTCTGCTTTCACCTTGCAAACCCTTGCACATTGTTTTCCATAGTTACAAAATGGTTGGTGTTAGCTTTCTTTGATACTATGCACCTTCCAAAGAATAAAGAACAAGCTGGAAAAAAGTGCAGTTACCTGAACAGAGGTAATTCAGTAAAACATTCTTTCTCTCTCTCTCCAACACATACATATGTATGTTTTTAAAGATTGCTCCTAATGCAATTTCAATAGGGGATTAATCTACTTAGTGTTTATATTATAATAAGCACCTCTGGTCTTTGAAGTATTTGAATAAAAATAAGCGTATATTTTCTCTTGTGTTCTAACATAAAATGGTAGGGGAGTTGATACTGTTATTTCCCTGTTGCCTCTTACCGTGATCTGTTTAATACCATATGTCACTGAACCTTGCAGATGTCTAACACTGAACTCAGTGGAATCAGAACACTGTACTGCATGTATCCACTCTGAATTTGTCTTTATTTCACTTTAGGGCTTTGGCCCCTACCAAGTGATACAGAGGCAGAATACATACATACTTTACCGAGGAATAAACCCAGTTTGTGTACAGCTTCCCCAGCTTATTGACTGGTGCATATTGTGACGAAAACACAGAAACACAAGGAATTTGCTCTGTCCATTTACTTCAGCTCACATTTATTTTTGTAGGGAAGTGGAAAGTCAACATTAGCAAAGGCTATCTGCAAAGAAGCTTTTGCTAGATTGGATGCTCATGTAGAAGTAATTGATTGTAAAGCTTTAAGAGGTAAGATAACCGTTTTTTTAAATCAAATGTTTGCTGTACAATAAAGAGGCACAGTTACGAAGTTACTATATTTGGTCTGAATAATTTTTCTAGTATTTTTGCTGGTTTTGCAAGGATGTTTGATGCCCCACAATTAGTATCTTCAACAGTCTGATGAAAATACAGCTTCTGTAAGTTTATTTCACACTTCTGTTAGTTTCTGTCCCCACCTACCACCACCGAATTCAAACCATGCTTGCCATACTTATTTCTAATTGTTACAAAATAGGAAGAAGTTGCAAAAATTGAACTGTGTGTTTTCTCAGCTGTGCTAGCTGAAACAAATACTATGTTAACAAACCATAAGTGTTAAAGGATACCTGTGCTCAGTGAAAGAATAACACAGGCATGAAAGACGGATCGAATGACCCAACTGAAGTGTGATTTGTGGTGGCATATTTACTAATCTTGTGTATTTGGCAATAGTCATCTAACACTCGTGATTAGAGCTGATGACTCCTTAGATTTTGTGGGTTCAAAATAAGTATTTTGCGCAAAGATGGAAGAGCACAAAATAGGCTTTCTTCTGCTCTTGCATTTCACTGGCTTTTCTAAATAGTCATAGTGTTACAAGGGCAGAAAATACTCAACTGTTTTTTTACAGAGTCCTCATATTGCCTCACTAAGTTATTTTTTTACTTAATTCTACTTAAGCTGGAGTTCCTTGCACCAGGGAAAAGGGGAAAGATTCATAATGATCTAGGTCCTTTGCTGTGGAAGATTCTTCCAATTGCAGGATCCTTCAGCAGCTATTTTAGAGTGCTGCTGATACTTCTCTGGTTTTAACTGTCTGGAAATTAGACTTGTAGGCTTCTGTAGCGGTTAGTGAAAGATGATTAATCTCATTTTAGAACATGTGGTATCTGGATTTATAGATGTAAAGTCAAGATAGACAAAATAAAACATTGTGAGTCAGTCTATTTTTTTCCTGATATTTTGTGTCATTCTAATAGTATTTTGTTTTAGGAAAAAGATTAGTAAACATAAGGAAAAATGTGGAAGAAGCTTTTTTAGAGGCAGCATGGAGACAACCATCCATTCTTTTGATGGATGATCTTGATCACATTGTCGGAGTACCTTCTACACCAGAGCATGAGAACAGCCCTGAAAATGTTCAGAGCAATAGACTTGCTTATGGTAATACTGTGTCTGGATAGAAATGTAATGCAACTTGGTATTTCTTGCACCTGAGCTGTACTG
>VYZT01004404.1:45822-91375 GCA_013400735.1 Pomatostomus ruficeps | reverse complement strand
AGCTTCTGGAAAGACAGAGTCCAGGGAAAGCTTTGGGAAAGTGCTTATGTTTCTGCAGAGGAAGCCAAAGTCATGCGTGTCGGTTTCTGCGTAAGTACAATGCTGGTGCTTGAATGAGTAGTGCAGACAGACCCCAGGTAAGCAGAGATTGATGGCACGGCCTGGGCACAGGCAGGATACGGAGCCATCACTTGGTGAACTGATGTAAGCAAAAAATGGTCAGCAGATATATTTTGCACCTCACTGGTAAGGTCTATGGGCTTGACCTCTGCGTGATATTTTGAGAAGGCTTTTGAGTCCCATAGTGGGTGAGTATCAAGGCATCATTAAAGACCTCTGGTGGGGTGAGCTGCTGGCTGTCCAGCTGGCAGTAAAGAATGAAGTTTTTATTACTCTCTTAAATAATTCCAGTCCTGTTGTGGCAGTGTATGAGGCACTGGTGTTCACAGGGGCCTCGATCTCACAGGCAGGATTTGAGCTGAGGCGCTGAATAAACTCCCCTAGCTTTCTAAAAGGGAATGGCAGAAAGTAAGTGGCAACCAGTTAATCTGGAAGCTTTGGGTAGTGCAGTTCAAGTTGGCATGCCTGGTTTTTTGCTGGTTTGTTTTCTCCTTCTTTTGTAAGTATTTCTTTTTTTTAGTTCAAAACTTTTCCTGCAAAAGTTCTCTGGTGACAGGAAACAGTGACATGGATCAGGAGGTGCCCTGTCGCCCTGTGATTTTGCACGATGCCTTTGCCATTGGCCGAAAAGGCTGCCAAATTCAGTTGCTGGCTTCTCCCATCTTGAGACTGACTGCTAAACTTCTGTACAAACTGCAGTGACTGATGACTCTGCTTTTGCATTTCCATTTCTGTTTACAGTTTAATTTATCTCTCTCTCTGTTGAGTGCTTCTAGAGAATATTTCAGTGGCTTTTTCCTTCAAGTGTAGCAAAACTATACAAAAGAGCCTGATGTTTCTTTGCTGGACTGAAAAGTCACTGTTACGATTGATAATGGTGAAACTGGTTTATAATTTATCTAAACAGTGATGTACATCATTAAAAACAAAGCAGACAAACTCCAAGTCCTCTGTGGATCTAATTGCTTTGAACAGCAGATGATCTCTGGGGAACTCAGAGTGGGAATTCTAGCTCCGAGGGTGTTTTGAAGTATTTTAAGAAGCAGTGTGAGGTGATGGATCAACAATTCATTGATTTTTTTTTTTTGTGCCTTTGATGGGTGGAATTATCTGTTGCAAATGGGCTTTGCTAGCTTTTAGCCAGTAATCCCTTGGTTGTTCACCTCTGTTTATTACTGTTAAGCATACTGCACTGTCTCAGAATTAATCCTATTAGTTAATTAGAGTCTTCTTTTCTCTGTGGCTTCTTTAGTCTGCAGAGCCAAACTGTGAATGGTGGCATGGGTGGCATAGTATTTGGTTTTTTTCTGTGCTGTAGTCAACTCAGATTTGGGTTGTGGATGCTTGTGGGGATTAAACTTCTATCCGCAAAAGAGTTGTAGACTATTCGGCATTTTTCTCAGGTGCTGTTTGTCTGCAAGAAGAGTTTTAGGAAAGAAATGAAAATACAATGAAACCTGTTACAGTTAAAACCTAAGGAATATGCAAGCCAACACTCCTAGAAAGTTTTCAGGTGAAATTCCCAGCCTTTCTAAAATACATTTTGCAAACTGAATTTTCCTGGAAAGGTACTTAATGTTGCCATGCACACATGCTCTGTCTCCAGTGTGCTACTTGGGTGCTGTAATGCATTCAGGTGCTCCTTGTGGCAAAGCCATTCTTATGGGTGGAGGTGGTGCCTGGTGCTTTTCCCTTGGGGCAATCAAAACATTGATCTGTCTGTCCACCTACCTGATGGCCTTTCAATCTGACCTTTAAAACCGTGCAATATCCTGCCATGTACGCCTTTCATTGAAAGAAGAAGTTGTATTTCTCTTGCAGATAAAGCTGGTGGTGATGTACTTCCAGTCATGTTAAGTGTGGGGGAGAGACTGAAATCCAAATTCTCTGACTTTTGGGCTGTCCTTCATTTCTGAGCTCAATTGTTTCATGGACAGTTTTGTGAATGCATGAGTTCCTCACTCTGAAGCACCTTCTTTCCCACAGATGGAAATACATTCCTATTTCTCTCTGTCACTTTGCAGCTGGAGTACTCAAGGCACCAGGATCATGGAATATCTCAAATTGGAAGAGACTCATAAGGATCACCAGGTCCAACTCCCTGCTTCTCGCATCCACCAACCACTGTCTTAATCAGAGCTTATTTTGTATATTGTTGCTTTGAACACAAATATCCCCAAATGGCTTGAAGACAGCATGGTTGAGTAGTCATGTGAAACAAATACAGCCTTCCAAAAAATCCAAAATACAGGTGGCTGCTAAAAATGACGTTGCTTGAAAGTCTTGTGCCTGTTTGATTTGCTAAAAACAGTTACTGCTATCAGATATCTCTGTGGTTTATGTCAAGGCCTTTTGAAGGTTAGTATAGATTGCAAGAGATTATTTTCTTATTGCATGGCAGTAAGGTTGGACCCAAGCTACTGGTAATTCATGGTTAGCAAGAGGAGTAGAGGAGATACAGCAGAATATGTGGAAGAGGTGTTTGCTGTGTCTCAGCCAGTAAGGCAGTGTTGTAATTCAGATGGCAGAGTGTAAGATACCAGATTGCTTTAAATGTGTTGCAATCATGTGGTGTCAAGAGTTTGATGTGTCCCCAAGGGCTTAGCAATGAACAGACGCATGTCCGTGCCAGACTTTGGAATCACAAGTTATGCAGAAACTTCTCCTCCACAAATCCACAGAGACAGGCTGGGTCCTTCAAGTAAATGGATTGCTTTCAGCATTCAGTAAAACCTCGTGCTGTTTTTGATGGTACTGCTGGATAGAAGCGTTCTCATTGCTGTTGGTGCTGCCCCATTAATACTGCATCGCTCCCCTGCTACAGGGATTTGAGAATGACTTAAGTGTCTTTGTATTGTCTCTATGGAGGAAGGGTGAGAATGGCAAGGGAAGCTCTGTCAGATGTATGGGACCAGTGCAAGACAGGCTGGGGTGGTGTAGTAGGAGGATAGTGGAGTGGGGGGAATGGATATTGAGGGACAGGCGGCATGGCCAGAGATAAACAACTGACAGAGCTGCGGGCAGGACAGGTATCTTTCTTGCCTCTGAGATATGTTGTTCTGGGAGATGCTGCTGGACCATGGAGACACTTCAGTGTAAGGCTTCAGCTTTTGTTGACATTGATTGGAATCTGTCTTGTCCAAATTTCCGTGTCTGCACTGACAGCAAAGAGCTGCGGTCTTTCTGCTGTCACTGGCCTCCATGCCCTAACGAAGGGATGAAAGAAAAGGGTAAAGGGGCCTCCCTCTAGGCCTTGGGTGCAAAGTCTGTGGAGACACTCTCCCCCTGTCAGTGAGGAGCCCTGAATCCTGGTGTTTTCTTAGCAATGGAGGGTACACTTGTGCTTTTCCAGGAGCTGCTGTTAGCACAGTGCAAAAAACCCTTATTCTTGTTGGATCATAGTGGCTGTGAGGAGATTAATATTTTGCTAAGCTCACCTTGGACTTGTCCTAGACCTCCTTGATTCCTCATCCCCTTGCCAATTTACTACATTATGCCAGTGCCTCCAGCTTTCCTGAAAAAGGGGGTTGATGCTCCTTGCTCCTGGAGCGGGAGGGGCTATGAGATACTCTCAAGGCTTATGTGTTACTAGAGCCAGTTCCTAAACGAGGCAGGTACTAAAGAGAACAAACCCTGGTCTTTACAATCCCATATGGGAGAAATTTTCTTCCTGACAAAGCCTCTTCTGAAATGAGAATACCCTGCCACTAATGAGCACATCAGAGAATATCAGGGGGCACCTGAAAGCAGCACAGCTTTTTTAAACTCCTGCATTGCTATGGTGTAGGGTAAAAAGTCTTTAAAATTTGATTTAAAGTCCTTTTTCTGATAAAGATACAGGCGAAGAATGCAAATACTCTTTCATCTGATACTCTTTGGAGATGAATGTGTTTCTTCTAGATTTTACGTGGAGGGTATATTGTTGGTTGTTGTGTGTTTTGATTTGTTATGCTAAGTAATTGCAAAATATCTTGCAAGGTTTGGTGTGGTGCCACCACATGATTGCATTTCTTCCTTCTTCCTTTCTTGCCATTCTACACCACCCTTTTTCTCTTCTCAATATTATATGTGCAAAATGAATTTAAACAGGCGAGTGGGCAGCTGCTAAACCCAGGAGGCTCCAAATGTTCTCCTTCCAGGGAAAAACCTGAAAGGAACACTCGGGGCTTTATTTGTCCCAGAATTTCGGGTGGAAGTAGATTGGAAGATACAGTTACTATAGCTGTGGCTATATAAATCTTTGTGATTTAAATCCTTTTATTGATATTTTATATCAAGAATGATGGAATTATTTTTTCTTCCTCCCTGTGTCTTGAAAACAGAGTTTTCATTGGTAGGACGAATAGGTTTAGGACTGTTCATTCCAGTGCAAACTGAAATTGGGAGCCTTCACAGCATGTTAGAACTTGAAGGTGCAAGAGAGGAGATGCAGTCCCCTCTGGGAAGAGACGGCTCATCAGGGGCACAGAGCTGGGTTGGAGTGTTCCTTGTGGTTCTCTCCTGCCAGCTCCAAGCCAGACACGGAGAGGACCTGACCCTGCTAATGCCTTATCTCCAGCAAGCATGCGACCCGTTGAGTCATAGAGGTGCTCAATTATTTTGATGAGCAATTGCCTTTTGACCTGGGAAAGCATTCTGCAAACGTATCAAACCCCATCAGCTTGATGTGAATCAGCAGCTCTGGCAGAGATCGCTGGGTGTTATTTTGCAGCGGTGCTTTGCAGTTTGAGGTCATGGATGGTGATTTTAATGAGTAGCCCTGAATGAGAGGAGCATTCCTTGTAGTTGACAGGGGCCCCCACGGCTGAGCTCACTAGCCACCCATTCCCTAACCCTGGCTCAGCCTGTCTGCCACCATCCTTGGAAGTACAAGGTTCCCCTAAGGCTGCTTATGTCCTCCAAGGAGCCCCTGGTCCATCCTTCCCCCTCATTTTCCTGCTGATTATACCTTTCATGGGGGTGTCTGTGTTTGTCCCCTGACACACTACCTTAAGCAGGATTGCTTTGGTTATTCAGCAGAACTGGTGTTTTCTCAGAAGGGTTTCCCATGGCCTGCTTCTAGCCTGGTATCTGTGCCCTTTCGATAATTCAAACTGAAATAAATACATGAAAAATATGTTCAACTGCTATCAGAATATATTTGGTTTTCCCTTAGAAACAGAAATAAGCAACCAAATTTCATCTATAATTTTTGCTATGCTTTTCACTATGAGACCTAGACTAGTCCTGCAGGCCACTTCCCCTTCAAGCTCAGTCCAACTTTTCTAATTGCATCTAATGAGATTTCTGACCCCTTTTTCTCCCTGAAGACAGTGGCTACCCTTGTCTCTATACTCCCAACCAGCAGCTTTTCTGGGGTAGATCATGGGGATAGATATAGACCAGCTCTGTACATGGACTATTCAATGTTGTTTCATAGATAGGGTGGTGGGAAACTCATGTTTCCTCTGTCTTGTCCTCTATCCCCTTCACTAATTATTTATCAGCACTATCACAGCAGTGTCTGGAGGCCTCTGATCAGGTTTCCACTGTGCTAAGCATGGCTCAGAGAATTCCTTTGGGATGATAAATCAGGAGTACAAGGAAGAAGAGGGTGGCTGTGGCTGAAGGGTCGGAAAGGTGAGGTACATGATGCCAGAGTAAGGAGCTGCCAAACACAGCATGTTTCTGGTGGCATCAGCTTTTTTGTCATGTTTGTGAAAAAGATCTTTTGCTAAACAGATCACCGAAGAGAGAATCAGAGTGTCTAATCTGATGTTACATCTCGATTACCTAGACTCACACTTTTTGGGCTTTATTTGCAGAGAAGTGTTCATGGCAGCGTGCACAACCTCTGTGGCTGTGGGGGTGCCTTATCTCTGCAGACCTGTGCTGCAGCAGGATGACTGTCCTGCTGCTATCTACATATTTTGAAGGACTGGTGCAGAGGGAAAAGGAAGATTCTTTGCTTGAATTCATATTGTAGTATCTACAGCACTTAATTTTATTTTTGCATTGTCAATTAGGTGTTGTTTTGTTTCCATAACTTCCTCTGCTAGCTAACTGGACAGTTTAATAATCTGTTTTGATTGATTTTACATGTAGCTGCATCAGGATTATGTATTGGAGACTACCGTGGATGGAAAAGGTGAGGTGTTTGTGCCCTGTTGGGGTGATGTATTTGCTGCCTGTTCTACTGGGCAGGTTTGCCTCTCTCTGTGGCTGAGTAAACTCAGTCTTCTGAACACTTGTCCTGTGCTTCACAGCTACCTAAATGAGTCTGTAGCAATTCAAATCCCCATCAGAAGGGTTTGAGTCTTTGCTGCACTGCTGAGCTGCAGCTGATAGGTCTGGCTGAGGCCGTGCCTGGGAGTGTGTTGTTCCCTTCTCCACAAGCACGACTGCAAAAGGAAATCCTGGGTACAAGGGGAGCACTGTGCCATGGAGATTCCCAGGATTGCTGTGACACAGATAGCAGTTATTAACGCCATGCTGAAGCTGAGACTGACAGCTGTGCTCGACAGAAGTCTTTCACCTGGAAGAGTCAAAGGCAGCTTGGAAGTTTGGTCTTTGCATTGCTGGGTTGCAGCTGCGTGTCCTCTGTGAGAGCATCACCTGCCTTCATGGGCATCGCTGCTCTCTGCTCAGACAGACACCTCTACCTCCTGGCCCCCGGCTCCACTTGACCATGGGGAAACACTTTGTCTTTTTTTGACAACTGCTCATTTCCCCATCCATAAGGCATTCTAACACACTGTCCCTTTTGTGCTGCTTTGACACAAAAATACAGAAAAATTGCCTTAGTTGATGCCACACAAGAGCCGCAAAATAATTGCTTAATGAATATAACCTCAACTACAGAATAAGTACTACGTTTCTGCAAAAGTGTCAGTTATTTTCATATTTTTATATACATATATGTATGTCTTTGCAAGAATTTTGGGACAAAAATAAACAAAGTGCTCTCCTTTCACCAGCATAACAGAAGAGACAGGTACTATCTCTTTGTTCTCTGGATATTATTCCTTGCTGCTTTGTATTAAGTTTAATTAAATTCTGGACATTTAATACTTAGACGTGATGGATTATATTTAAAACTACACCCTAGCTAGAAGTATTGTGGAGATAGTGACAAAATGGTTAGGAGCCATTGGGCAGAGCCATTTTCTCCCTATCTGGCTTCTAGGGGTTCACCTTGATTTACTGTGGAAGTGCCAAGGTGCCACAAATCTGTGGCTCGGAAGCTGAAGTGTTGGTGGTTTGGATCAGATTTAAGGCTAGACCTACATACTGGTGTATTTCTCCTGCTTGAAATGGAATTTGAGATTAGCTCCTCTTTCCTTTTGGTTTTCCCTGTGCTAATATAACTGCTGAACTTGGTAAACTTGTTTGTATGCCAAGTTAATATGAGACTGGGGAAAAAAAAAACCTCAGCCTTTTTAGCATTGGCTGAGTTACCCCAGGTTTGCTTCCGTTTGAGAAGAGGATGGAATTGGGTGTTTTCTTGTGTGACTAATGGGCGTACTGAGCTGAGCTCTGCATTTCCTTACATGCATCCAGTATGGCAGTGTAAAGAAGTCCAAACTGGGATGTGTGTTGTGTGGGCTAGAGTGGAGTGTGGGGATCCCCTGCCATTCCCAGTCCAGGAAGCAGTGTGGTCATGTCCAGGGATGCAGAGAGCATCCTCTCAGTGAACAGTTGGGCTTAATTTCCTTTTTTTCTGTTCAGTTTTGAGCTGTTGAAGGGGCCCAAGTAAGACAACTTGGGGAGGTGGAGATGAGCTGGTGCGGGAAGGAGAGGTAGCCCAAGAAGGGAAGCCAAGGAGTGGAGATGAGCAGCAAAGTCAGAGCTGGGAAAAGGCAGACAGTAACTGTCTCACCTGGTCAGGGCTGATCTGAAATCCTCTTCGAAAGATCCCCATTCCCTAGTGTACCATGCAAGGGATGAGTTACAGATAAGAGGTTAAGCAAAGCAGTTTCTTTTTCATGTTTGTAAGAACATCAAGTCTGCTGAGCAAAGCTGGATCTGTAAAATAACAAAAACCACCTGAATGGATGTGTGTGATCCATTACTTCTTGCAAGCCTGAGATGACGTAAGGGTACCATAGGGGATAGCAGGAGTCAATCTTGCTAGAAGGGTTAATCCTCCCTGGAGCTGCTACAGGCAGAGGTAAGTTGCCAGTTCTTGGAGACCTGGGAAACCAGCACTAAGCTGGGCTGGAGGAGATAAAATGCTACAGTAGTGGCAAAACTGTGGTGCCTCAGCACCCTCCCCGGGAGCGTTCCAACTGCAGACAGACAGTGTGGAACTCAGGGGCTCGGGCAGTGGAGATAAGTGCCGAAGGTGCTGCGGACACAGCTGGAACACTTGTGTCCCTTTGTGCTCAAGTGCTGGTCCAATGTAGGTGCCAAAAGGAGGAAAATTAATTGTGACTTGACTGTGCTGCTGCTGCTGGTAGGAAATGAGTGGGCTCCTCACCTACTTTGTTAGACATGCATCCTGTGTTCCCAGCTCTGCCTGCCTATTGCCTGTGCTTTATCTGGCAGGGAGTTTTTGACTTTGGGAAAACTAATGATTGAGGAGCTGCATCTCCTTAGTAGGGAACAGGTAAATTCCCCAGTACAGTGCTTGGAAACTTTCCCAGGCAGTTAGGACATATCTTAAAAGCTGGTATTTGAGAACTAGACCTGATGGATCTGCTTGCATTGCACTTGTAGTGATTTGTTGTGGCTGGAAAAAAAATCAAAGCTGCAGAGCTAGAGAATGTATTACAGTAATTAACTATGGCCTGAAGAAAGTAAGGGACATCCTGGACATGGAGGAAATTAAATGGAAAATGGTATTGACCTTATGTGGGATGGAATTGCAAAGAACTCTGTTTGCTGGGTGGAAATTAATTACTGGATTTTGTTTAAAGCAGAGCTTATGTAAGAGGCATGTCTGCCTTCCAAACTTTGACACCTCAACTCTTTGCTTCTCTGCTCATTAGAGAGGCACAGGTAGTGATCTGCTCAGTGACAGTTCAAGCCAGCCCAGTGGGGCAGGCTTGCTAAGGCTGCCGATGTTGTTTTCATTCAAGGATATTTTAGTTTTGGATAAAAATTTAATTGACTGGCGGCTAATCAAATCTGTCCGCCTGTCACTCAAAATGCAAAGCCCTGCAAACCCTCCATGTGCTGATGCTGGGTTGTTGCCTTGAACAGGGATGTCTTGGCAGAACGAGGGTGAGGAGAACGTCGAGCTGAGATTGCCTACTTCCTCCAGGGTTGTGGGATTGCCTCTGCCCTTTGTTGGCAACAAAGGAAACCAGCTGCTTTGGCCAGTGCTGCCCATGCTTTGGCTTTCCTGACGCTGCTGACTTGGGCATGTCCCGGATGGGACATCCCAGTGGCAGGCATGGGGATTTTGTTGACAGCTGTTGACACTTTGCACTGGTGACTACTCCTCTGCAAGAGAGATTCAGAAGTAAAGGATTTAGACTGTTACAGTAGTGTTATTATTACTTGTGTATTTTTGTGGGTATCCCACAGGAGAGCAGATTGTAGACCAAGACTGGTGTGGGCTTGTCAGACACAGAACAGTGTTTCATTCATTGATTGTTCTGCCAGAACCTTGACAGTTGTTGTGCTTTTTCCTTTTTCATTTTCCCACATGCAGAGAGCAGCTCCAATATTTTTCTCTTTATGTTGACCTTTGTTTGAAATGAAAGCAAAAGAAAATTGTAGAAAGCCCCAGTGAGAAAGCCAGGAATCAATCTCCTTTCATGTACTGTATGGCTTATATCTCATAGAAAGGCCATTTGTCTCGTTAAAATATTTTCATCAAAATTTGGTTTCTATGATAAATGATTTTTCAAAGGAAGCAAGACATTACTGAAAATTCTTGCTATTTCAGTTTACATATTTTAATGGAAGACATTTTTGATGCTCATTCCTGTTTTCAGCAAATCTGTGGAAAATGCCAAATATTTCAGTCTTTGACTTTATAGTAGAATGTGTCCTTCCTAGTTATCTAGTTGTTCCTTATCAATGCCTAGAGAAACTTGCTCTGTATATGAACTATCAAAAATAATAAGAAAGATGGAGGGTTTCTTTATAGGCAATTCTGCTGAAAAGCAAAGCAAAACGAGAGGAAGAGAAGCCCTGCCTCAGTGCAGTGTACAACATTGCAGCTCCTACCTGCAAGGTTGCTTTATCCTTGAAAGAAGAATATAGAAGAAAACTAGAGCTGCCCTGAAGCACTGCAAGAACATATTTAAGTGGAAATAATAACGATGCAATTATTTTTCCCATAAATTTACTCCTTCCAAAAAGAAAAAAATAATGATTCAAAAACCCCATAAAAGAATCTGTATTGCAAAATTACTTTAGGGATTAGTGGGAGATTCCTTTAGTGCTGCTGTTCTTATGGAAGCTTACTGCATTTCATTATTAATGAAGAGAATATTCAAAATATATCAACAAAGATCATATTCTCCTAAAACAGTGTCTTCCATTGGCTGTGCAGATTTTTGTTGCTGAGATGGAGAGATAGGGTAGCTGTATATGCATGATGCTGCTGAATCATTGATCTCTTGGTAGTATTTAGAGTTTTGATTTTGTGTGTTCATAATATTTATGGAAATATATTTTTCTATCTATTTATCTATTTATACTTAAAGAGAATATTGGGATGTCTTTCCAGTGTGTTTCAATTTCTTTTACCCTTTACTGGAACAACCCAGATGCAGACTTTCTTTTTTGTGGCTGAAGGAGTGGAACTGGGTTAGGCTTACATTCCACCTCTTTGGGAACTCCTATGCTTAGAGGCCCTCAGATTTATTTGCAATATAATTCAATGGGCAGTGGAGACATGACCTGCTGCAATGCACCTGCTTAGTGAGTGTGGCTCTTTTTGTTGGTTACCCCTGTTCAGTCTCTCCTGGTCTTTCCATGGCGAGAAGTTAAGCAGAGGGAATAAGATGACAGTACCTAAAGAAAGGGTTATCTTCTGTAAGCTTCCAAAGTGATCGGAGGATAGAGGCAGGTCACTTTTTTTAACCTTGCACTGGGTAGAGCAAAGATTGAACAGACCTCAGATATACTTTTGGAACCAGTAGCCAGACCATGAACTAAAGTCCAACCCTGTCACTGATTTATCAGTGTATTCTGAATACAGCCTGGTGATGGACATTATGGGGATCTCCCATGGAAGTGCATTCACAGTTTCCAGCTCAATTCTGATCAAAAGCTCTGGGTTCAGACCACTTAAGACAGCGTGCCAGGGAGGCAAAGCCTTGCAAGCATCGCTTCAGGCTCAGCGTAATTAACAGTAAAGTGTGACTGTCTCTAAAAGATTTGGTGGGAGTGGAGGAGAGGCTTGTCACAGATTTTGACAGTTCCTTAATTGTAGGATTTGCGGTGTCCGTAGGACGGTCGGGACAAACGGAGATCTCTATGTTTAGGTTTTAGAACATGAGGTTTATTGCAGAAAGCGTGGGGAAAGAAAGGCTTACTTGGAGCTGCAGGGTGCAGCTCCAAGCAGGCCAGAGCAGAGAAGGAAGAGGGTAGAATAGAATGAAGACAGCAGAGCAGAATGCAGAGTAGAATGCCCAGAATGAGCGTTTACAATGCAATAAATCATCTTCTGTGTTGAATATTCTAATTTCCATTGACCAATCTAGAATAAGCTACAAATCTTACAACATTTGCCTACAGCCTATAAGAATTATTGCATTAGCCTATGGCGTTACACTTTAAACTCTAAAAGTTGCTTTTTGGACCCTCCAATGGGTTTGCAGGGTCTCTTCTGACCCTTGGACCTGCTTGCAAGCTGAAGGCATTGATCAATCAAATGGGGATTACCTCCAGCCGGCCATGCTATTGTTTTCCAGTTGTTCAGTAACTGGGGTTGGGTAACTCAAAGCTTGTCTTCATTTCAATCTCACTTATAGTTTTTGCCAGGTAATCATATCTATACGGTTTCCCTATTCCAGCTTCCCCAACACTTAATGAAATGTGTGACCTTTCCTAATGCACACATGTGCTTGCTGAGCTGGTGAGCCCTGCCTGGCTGTGCCCTGGACCTTTGCTGCCCTGCTGTGTGCCAGGAGCAGACCAGCAGAGGTGAGAGGGACCTCAGACAGGTAGCTGGTGTCTGGCATCACCTGTGGTACCATCCCCAAACTTCCAGCCTGTGGTGTTCGGGAGAGAGCTGACAGGACTCCCCTGTGCTGCTGATTAGTTTCAGACTGTTTTGGTCATTTCAAGTGAGTGATGCACAAATTTCTTGTCTGTATTTTGAAGGATCTGAAATATGTTATCAAATGACTTTCATTTCTCACATTATGTTTTTGACATAGGAAGGGAAAATGAAGAACATGAGGCGCCTTCCTTTAAATTTGCAAGACTTCTGCCTGATCTGGTTAATAATGCATATTTTTTATAGAACTAGAATAAAGCCCTGGAAGCACAGACTCAGGAAAGGAGTGTTGGATAGACTGCATTTGGGAGGAACACATTGCAGCTGGTACTGCTGATATCCCACAGTGAGAGGGTGGGAAGACTTACAGGGAATGACGGGCTGGGGTGATCCCTTGGTGCAGACACTCTGAAGCTGAGACAAGTTACAAACTTTCCTAACGTCAGAACATGTGTGCACATGTTCTTTTTCCCCTTTGTTAAATCAAGACAGAAATCAACTAATTATTTTCATCTTTTCCTTTCATTTTACTGTGTGTTTTGTTGACCTGAGAAGTCATCTGGCACAGCTGACCTTCTTTGACTGAACAAGCTATTTCAGTTCAACCTAGTGTCAACCTCACAGCTTTTGATTGAAAGCTTTGGGAGGTAGAGGGTCTTTAAGCAAAATTATTTTTTTCATCTGTGTGCAGTGCCATTGCGAGAAGTAAACAGAGTAAAATCAGAGTAGAGCTGAAAGTCTGTTTTGTTCTCTGTTGTGTAGAAATGCTTTAATTTTCTCAGACACTTTTCACCAGCATATCGGAGACTGCAGTGAAAATGTGTGCATTTTGCTTCTCTTCCACTAAGTGGGATGTACTTTCCTATAGTATAGTATCATAAGACTGGCAACTTCTAACAAGTCCCAGTAAGTCATAGATTTGTGAAATAGCAAGATTTTATATGAGCTGTGAAACAAGTGTGCCACACTTCTTAGGCTGTCTCTTGGTTATTTGTGCTGAAAGCAGCACCAGTGAATATTTGATTGAAATTTGAGAGGGGAAAACATCAGCAGCAGCTCAAAAAGAGAAAATAAGGTTCAAAGCCAGACTGAGTCTTTTTTTTATTTCTTCCATTTTCTTGTGTAGTCTATGGGGAGTCTTTACTTCAGTTTCCATGAAACTGCTCTTTGGTTGGTATTCACATCTCTCAGTTTCTGGGTGTTTTACATTGGTAGTTTTCTGACTGTTGGATTCTTTCCTGATGTAGTGCATGGTCACATTTGGTGTGTTTTATGGCTGCTTTTGTCTGTTAATGCAGCTTCTGAAACCAAGACACCAAGATTCAATAATGAACTTAATTAATCACCTTGGTACTATGTACTGTACTGAGGGAAGGAGGGTACTCTGTTCAGGAGCAAGGTGTGGGACTGGCCAGCACTGCCAGGAGCACAGAATGGTGACACCATGTACCCTGGGGCCATCAATGGAAGAGTGGCAAGGCAAATGTGCCCACCTCTTATGTGCTCTATGGAGACAAGATTTACCTGGCCTGGAATGGGAGAGGGCTGAACTCTGTCCACTTACATTTACCATTGGCTACATTCCTGCAAGTGGTTCAGCTCCTGGCTGACCCATGTGAGCAACTGCTTTACCCAGGGTGTTTCAAAGCTCAAGATTTTTATTTCCAGTCTAATCACGTCAAAAGCTATCGCCTGCTTTTTCTGTTTCTTTAATAATTTTATCTTATCTCTTTTCAATATCCGTGTCTGAAATCTGCAGCTACTGGGACACACCCTGTTCTCATTCACAAACACACAGAATGGAGCAATGAGAAGCGAGGTGGGAGCAAACACTTTCTTATTAGGGCTGCAGTTTCAAGTAATGAAAATAATAAACAGAGCCTGGGAGGTGCTGCCAAGTGTCCTGGTGACTGCATGAAAGGAAGATGAGAAAGGGTGTCGTGATGCCCTGGAAAAAAATAAGTCCTTGTTTAAACTTTATGGAGGTGATTGAATTAACATCAGGCTTTATCCAAGTGTTTTATACCTCTGTGCTGTCCTTCCTTTCCATTCTTAGAAAGATCTGTGATCTGTCGCCAATATTGTGCCTCAGCCATAACACTTCCGGTTTCAACTGGGTCATGGGGAGTGCTGCGTAGATCCACAGGATTGTTCTTGCTTTCAGCTGCTGATAGAAACAAAGATCTTTGCACCCCAAAAAATTATAGATAGCCAAACTAGTTATTGGGACAGAGAGAATGCTCTGTACAGCCAATGTGCAAAATGATGCACTACAACATGTGGCAGTCAAAGAGCAAAGTGACCCCAAGTGACTGGGTGCAAAATTGAAGTTTGGGGGGTATGTCAGGAGACTGAAGCTGTTTGGGGTGACAGGGACATGTAGGACATTGTTGAGCTCAGCCATTCCATCACTAGCCAGGGAAACAGCTGAACTGCTTCACATGAAATCTCACCCTTCATCCCAAATTATAGCTATGCACAGATATATATGTGCCAGTGTATGCGTAGCCTGAGGCAAACAGCTGACATGGAGAACATCATCCCAATCCATTCAAATCTGGTGGAGATTTACGCAGCAAAAGACAGAGTCTTATAATGGAAAATTAAGTTGTGCCGGGAGTACTCTGAGTCCAGTGAATTGAGGAAAATGCCTCTTGAGCCTCATTCAATGGCTCACGTATAGAACATATCTTGGACTGAGCTATGCTGAATGGATCATTGAGGGCACTGTTTCCAGGAGATGAGCATTCCCAGTTGGTACCCTCAGAGCCTAAGCAGAGGGAAATGTAATTGTATGGACACGTGTGTCAGTGCCCATGGCTGGATTTTACCTGGTGTAAATCAGCTTAGTTCAGGATCCTCAGAGTGGCTTTGGTGATTACCTTGTCTTAGGCTGAAGCTCTTGCTAATGGAATGAACATGGAGTGCCAGACTCCTGCCCTCTCAGTCCTTCTGTCTGACATCCCTCCCTTGGCTGCCAGTTCAAAACTCATGGCCGGAGTATTAAAAACTCAAGAGACAGTATCAAAAATGAAGGATTTGAAAGAAAAAAGTGTTTTGTCTTTTCATTTACCCATGGTTTTGAAATTTTCCTCTGCACTTGGATCACATTTCCAAGATTTTTCTGTCATCCCCTTTGCAAAACTAGACACTAACCTTGTGTGTATACAAATTTAGGACCACAGAGAAAATGTAAATGTAGTGTGACTTGGGGTAAAATTAGACTGACAATGCTGGGCTCTTGTTACTCCATACTGGACTAAGTCATCATTATTTGGATTTGCTGGAGTATAGAAAAGGCTTAGCTCATGTTTTGAGCAAAGCCAGCAGTCATGTCCTGCTTTCTTAATTGCTATTTAAGATGAACCATGATAATTTTCATTATGAAGCCAGTTTTAATTAATCAAACGAAACCTCTCTGTTCTTTTCTCTGTCAAGCTTTTGATGACTTCTTCTGAATTGTGACAGTCAGGATCTGATGTGTTCTCCAAATACAGCCAGGTTTAGAAGCTGCAGTAAAGCAGAGAATCACGTGCATGTCTTTGAGCAGCAGCTTTGCAGGGCCCAGAGTCTATCGGTGCTGGCCAGTGGATCCCAAGTAGGATTTTAGCCATCAGTATTCCCTAAGTGCTGTGTTACTTGTCGATCTCTAAGGTGATGTGTAGCTGAATGCAATAATTTAGGGGACCAAGGGGGCTTAAACCAGCAGCGAGATGCTTTGTTCTGTGTGCTGCAGCTTCCACCTAAGACTGCAACTTCAATTGTGTTGGAGGGAGAGCCATAAACCCCCAATTATTGCTGTATTTTTTCTAATAAAGGGATAACCAGTCCTGGCCCTTGTTGCAGAGTAGTTACTATATAGCAGCCTGTGGCCAGAATTGAAGGTAAGACAGGCAGATAGGTTTGACTTTTTCTGTAGGATGTGTACATGGGAAAAAAGGGAGACCTCCATCCAGGTATCAAGCCATGTCAGGGTGTATCTGCTGAGGAAGTCACTGAGGAGCTGAAAAATCACAGTCCCAGCTTGGCAAAATCCCTTTCTGCCAAAGGGAAAAGGGATGCCTTAACATAGGTGGATAGACAAGGACAGCAGGTAATTTATTTCTCCCCATCTCATGGTACATAAATGACATATGACAGATAACCTGTTACCTGACTGTATAATAACCAAGGTGGAACAGAGGCAGGAATGTGCCTTGTTTCGTGTTTTGCTTCCTGTTGTGACAGGACAAGAGGACATGGGCTCAAGCTGTGTCAGGGGAGGTTCAGGTTGGACATTAGAGGGAATTTCTTCACAGAAAGGGTTGTCAAGCATTGGAACAGGTTTTCCAGGGAGGAGTCACCATTCCTGGAGGTGTTTAAGACCAGATGTGGCACTTAGTGTCATGGTCTAGTTGACAAGGTGGTGTCTGGTCAAGGGCTGGACTTGATGATCTCTGAGATCTTCTCCAACCTAATTGATTCTGTGATTTTCACCAAATAAAAAGTATTCTTTAATTCCTATGCCTTGGGAACTAGCAGGAGAGTTAAAGGAATGCTTACTTGGGACTTTCTTGTGTAAGTGCATGGCAACAGGAGTCTTAGGATTTAAAGACCTTCTAGGCCTCTAAGTTGTGCCAGTGTTTAGCAGGAGAGCAGAGCAGATGGTGGTTTCATGAGTTCAGCCCAGGGAAAGAGGCTGTGTGGGTACAGGAGGGGGTAGATAATATTCCTGTATATTTTCCTGTATGGTCTCACTGCACCCATGTGAAGAGGAAGATAAACTAGCATTTATCAAATGCTATTTCTTCTTGCAGCAACAACCAAAGCAGTGCTTTATTATTCACTTTTAGATTATGGGACTACTTTGTCCCCACAGTTCCTTGTGAAAAATTTGAGCTAAACACAAACTTTTAGAGATAATCCCAATTTAACCAGTTGGGATAATTTGCAACCAATTATAATACTCCTCTGCTTGAGTCCTCCATTCTTTGAGTTGTCTGATGATATTTAGCCATGTGCAGTCTCTTTCTGAACCACTTTTTACAGTCCTTATAATATTAGTTGGGTTCCTTGCCACTCTGGTGGTGCTAATGCCCATGTTAAATATTAATACCTTTTTACTGATAAGATTGGTAATATATCTGGCTCTGCTTGGTTGTGATCCTGCTGTCCTAGTAGAATGAAATTAATGAAGTACCATTTCCCAGTGAGAGTGTAATTCATAAAAGCAGGGTGGACAATATGTTGTTCCTGTCTGATGTGTTTTAGACAACATCTCTGCTGATGATTATGCTTTGGGAAATTGGAAGAACATTTCCCAGGGACACAAAAAGTGACTGTCTATTAGGAACATGTAGAGGATGTGTCAGGTTTTCAAGAAATGTACTAGAAGGAGAAATTAAGTTTGAAAATCCAGTGCACGGAGGAAGGCAGGCATCTCCTTTTTCTTCCAATGTGGATGAATCTGGATTCTGTTTAGCCATGCATGCAATTTTAAAGCCGCATGTACAGGCTCAGGAAGGATCAAAATAGCGTTTTCAAGAGGCTGGCGGAACTTGTCTGAAGCAGCGGTACCTCATTAGCAGATACTGATTCCATCAGAAGAAAAGAAATGGTGCCTTTTGCTTTGCTGAAGAAAATGCTGCCTTAACCCCTCTCTCCCCCGGTGGGAAGGGAAGAGTCTCTAGGCAGTAGTGATGAAGGGTTTGAGCAGAGGCATCCTGAGGGGCACCCGGGGTTCAGACAAAGCTGGAAGACACTGCTAGTCCTGTTTGATTTATTAATGGGCCACATTGCAGGAATGGGATGTGTTTGGAGCCCACATACCCCCAGCATTCTGCTTGGGGAGCAAGCTGCAAGTCATGTCTTGTACCACACATGAAGTCTTGCTTTTAAAGAGTAGTTGGGTAGCTGTGAGGGGATTCCCAGGGAAGAGGGATGGTGAAGTTGCTGGTGGAGGAGGATAGGAAGTATCTTGGAGGCAGCATGTAAAATCATGGAGAGAAGGAGTAGGCTGTGGCTTTATACTTTGAATCTTACAGTGAAGAAACCAATGCTGAGACTGGGAAGCTGCTTAGAATTTTAATTTTTCTTACTGCTGTATGTTTAATGTGGCCATCAGTGCAGTGGGAGGGAGTGGGCAGATGGAGGAAGAGAGGGAGGACAACTAAGGTGGAAGTCAGGGTCCTGGAACTGGTCTTTGATTACTCGTGTGCATGGATCCATTCAGGCCCCGGTGGTACAAGTTGGTTTTGCTAATAATCCATCTAGTAATTTTTTTTATTTTTTAAGAAAGCAAAAGCTATGAATGAATCTTTTAACTGTAAGTGTTGTGGCTCTAATTTGCAATGTTGAAAGACTCAAGGGTAAAGATTCAGGATAATGTAAATTCTCTGAGCCTTACCTGGGCCATAGAGGAATCTTTCAGCCAGTCTTCCCATGAGCGGCAGTCATCAAGTGGGGAGGGAGGAGTAATGGAAAAAACCTTTATATCTAAGTAGGTTGTATTCACAATTTCCTGTATGGTACCTATGTGAGAGGAGATTCCACTTGCATCTTCATTCTCTCTCATCTTAAACGGTTTCATTAGCATCTAGTTGCTGCTTCTTTTCCTCATTCAGAGCATCCAGGTGCTGTACAATGTTCTATATAAAGTGTGGAAAGACCATTTGTCAAGAAAGGTCTTGCTCCTTAAGCCAGGTGCTTCTCAAAACGTTTGGCCCTGGACTGTGCTTATCTAGGGGAAGAACAAATGACAGGAGTCTGGAATGTGACTGAGGATCTTCACTTGGTTCTACCAATCATGTCTCCATGATCATACCTCACAGTAGCATACCACTGAAAGCCTCAGCTGAACTGGAACTTATCTAATGGGTTGATGCCAGTGTTGGCTTTGCTGAGCAGTTCTTGGGATAAGCAGGTCACTCAATCAGGAGGTTGAGGGATGAGCAGTGTGAGATGTTAGTGGAAGCTTTAAATCCTTTGCTCTGTAGAACTGGAAGACTGGCTGGGGAAATGCACACATTTGAGCCTAGCTGGCTGGAGTGGTAACGAAACAGAAGTTACATGGGTTCCCCTTGGCCTCATGCAGCTGGTTTTAGTCATAAAGGGTCAACTGTGAGAGAGGTTCTTGAACTGGGATATCAAGGGAATAGTTCTTGTGATGTCAGGTGTCTCCAGCTGTTGTAGGTTCAGACTTTATCTTCAGTGGTAATGAGGTGATCAGAGTGATGGACTCTTCTCCTGCTGGCAATGTGCAAGACTTGAGGATTTGAGTGTGTTTGTCCACAGCATCACCAGTGACAATGGGGAGCTCAAAGGTTTAGTAAGATAGAGAATACTCTCCTTTGTGAAAGGGATAAATGTTCTCCCCTGCCTGATTGAAACTGACTGTAGAAAACACTAAGAGCATTTCCCCCCCTCCACCTTACAGAATTAATCCAGTGGAAACAATCTGGATTTAAGATAGCATAGCTGGAATCAGAATAAATACCATGTTTTTCTGGATTATTAGGATATTTACTAGCTTTTGGTCAAAACCTCTGTTGATATGTCTTCACCAAATTTAGTGAAGCCTGGATCAAGGTCTCCAATGGCATATTTTTCATCCAGTTCATTAAGCAGCAAGCAGTTGAAACAGACAGGACACAGAAAGCAAAAAGCACTTACTGAGAATGTAATGTACTTCATTAGTCATCTGGGTTCCTAAAAGAGTAGGGAGAGAATTGTACCCACATCATCAAAGTCCCGTCAGCTCTTGGTAGATGTCTCAGTGTGTGTCTCCAACCCCTGTTTGAGCAGTGCTGTGGAAGGGCTGGGATGTTGTGCAGCTTGCTGAAGTGAAATGACATAAGAGGAAAAACTTCTGATGGAACAAGCACTAAGGGACAAAAAGATAAAAAGAGATGAGAAAGCATATTAATCCCCACAGAAATCCTAGTGATGCCGTGTTGCTCCCAGGCATTGCTGGTGGAAAATGGGGGAGCAGCTTGGAGGGCTTCTGCAGAACAGCAGCCACAGCAACAAGCAGTCAATATGGGACCACAAGGAAATGGTTATGGTGCTTTTGAAAATACAGATTTGTTAATTTTATTTTATTTTTGCTACTGCAGTTCACAGTAAGTGTCAGTTTTCTTTGGGGGGGGGGGGGGGGTTGACAGAGAATTTAGCATGACCTAGATATATACTTGGGGCTTGCAGTGATCTGTAGCATGTGTGCAGGAAAGGGTAGGTATCCAACGTATCTGTCAGAGTAGTGTGCCAATCTCTACAAGTCCTGCAGCACAAGCATCCATGACTGTCTGACTGTGGGAGAAGAGGGAAAAGGAGGGGTACAGGAGAAAGACGGCGGTTCTGTAGAAATGTAGAACCCTAATGATTACACCCACAGTGTTTGATATGGAAGAGCAAGGATTGCTGCCTGTGTGCGATATTGTGTGAGAGAGATCAAAGTCACCCTAGGCAGGCAAGAATTGGGTGTGAGGCAGGAGAAGAAAGGGGGATTAAGTTGGAAGGGGTGTGATACAGGAGGAAAGGAGGAGTGTTCTTCTGGGTGAAACACAAGTGGTGTAAGATGACAAGACTTGGATGGTGTAGATAGCAGGTGTATTGTAGGAGAGGTACAAGGGCTGAAGGATGTGCAGGATGGACCTAGGGTCTCTCCCAAACCTTGAACTCCTCCTGGAGATTCCTATCTTTCCAGCTCGTGGTATGAGGCTTACCAGAACAGTGGTCAGCCCCAAAGACTGGAGTGGTGCAGGGTGCTTCAGAGTCAGGGTGAATTGTAAGGCTTTCTTGTTCTCCAGGAACTGGTTGTTAGAGGCTTTCTGCTTTTGGGTGGGTTTCTGGGTGCCACTTATTATCAGTTCCACGGAAACCCTCCTGCCACTGTGAAGGAATCTCTAGTCTCTTCATAGCGGAGGTGCCTAGAAGTCTCAGACTAAGTGTCCATGGTGCCAAGTCCTGCATTAAAATGTAATGAGGAGTATTTTTATGCCCTGAAGAGACTTTTTCTACTGTGCCTGGAAAAGACAAAACAATGTAATATATGAAACCAGCCCCAGAAAAGAGGGGTTGTTGGGCTGCTTGGTGCATCATCTCATGGATCTCAACCTCAGCTCGTTTGGTACAAGGCAAGACCCTGGAGGTGAACCTGGTGGGATTTATAGCTGGCTGGAGTGCTCTACTGGTGTTTAAGTAGGTGTTTAAGTGCAAAGGTATGGAGAAGACCATCTGCTGAGTGTCTAAGGTTGATGCTCCAGTTATATTTGCATGTGGGATCCCTGCATTGTTTACTTATGTTTAAAATCCAACCATAAATTATACTTTGAGTGGCTGTTACACATTTCTTGCTCCAGGAGCAGACTTTCAAAGCCCATAAGAAATATTCAGTTAGTTATGTCTGATTTAAAGGGAAAAGATCTGTAGCTTTGTAGCCTTAATAATTTGCTCAAACAGCTGTAGATTAATGAAAGTGTTGCTCAAGGCATGTTTCCAGAAATAGCGTGTAGCTCGGCCCACTCCAGTCACATTGGGTTAGGAAATGTGTTTGTGTTGTTAGTGCTGGAAGTACACATAGGAGGTGATCTGCCAGAACTCTCTGGACTCATGGTTTAGCTGGTTGAGTGATGTCTGGAAGAGCTTGAAAACAGTTTCTTTTTGGAGTTGCAGATGTCTTAAAATCACCTCGTAAATGGTTTTGCCTGTTGTAGAGGGAATGTCAGCCTCACCCTATGAGTTGCCACAAAGTGCTCTGCAGTCAGAACAGTGAGAGCGTGATGTGATTTTGCTGTCCCAGGAGACAAAGCAGATAAATCTGTCATTTGAAACACTGAGGTGAAAGAATCTACTAAGCCTTCCACTCTGTGGTTGGACACTACGGAGCTCCACAGATTGAGTCATCAGGAAAATTATGTTCCCCAGAAAAAATATTCTTTTAATTGTGTTCCTTTCAGTCCATTTTCTCTTAATTTGATTGAGGACAGAATGCTTAGGGATAAGAGGCTGTTTGATAAGAAAACTGCAGTCATCAAGTAGAACCAGTTTTTTTTCCCATCATCATCCCTGTTACACACAGAGCCACAAGGACCTCACTCCATAACGTGCAGTGTGCTTTCCATAGAGAGAAGTGCAGTCCCTTAAGATCCGGCCATGGGCAAGTATGAACGCAGAGTTAGTGTCTTCTCATGGTGTGTAGTTTACTCTGAGCTTTGCCAGAAGGGCAGGGACTATTCTGGCTCTTGCTCTGATTGTGTTATGGACTCCAATATGTACTGTAAGGTTCAGCAGTGTGCCGAGTGTTACAAGAACAGAGTTAAATATTATTTGCTCCCTTGGGAAGATCTGATGACTTGCTGAGTTGTGCCCTGCAGCGGGACTGGCGAACTCTTCCTGCGGTCATTGCTGCTCAGGATTCCTGTGGTGGAGAGCTGAAGATCCTTCCCTCTTGAGGCTAAGAGGACACACCACTGCTCCCACGTCAGTGAACACACACCCACTGTTCTGTGTAAGAAGCAATAAACCTGCTAATCTGTTCAAATGCTGCTGGCCTGTAATAACACACTTTTCTTCTGAGAAACTCACTTGATTGGGATTTTCCATTGATGTCTGGCCTAATTTATCTGTTTCAAACATGACTGCAAATAAAAGCAGCACTCATTGAGCTGATCCAATTTGACCTGACAGGGACAAAATGACTGGAGCTGGATGGTAATTCTCTCCCAAAAGAGAATGGCAGTGGTAGATCAGGGAGATATGAATTGATTGCTGTTTTACACAGAAATGGTCCACTTATCTTTTCATTGCTTTCATGAGCCTGAATGGAAAGTTTTTTGTTTGTAGGTGGTAGATATTTTTTTGGAGGAGGGAGCAAAATTGCTTTAATTTTGGGGGAAAAAAATTGGTGCTGCTTGAATATTTTTGACCAATCTTAAAAATGTTGCTAGGCTGGATGTCTGAGTGGGGAACATACAGGGAGACTGCCCTCAGGTGCTCTTTAACAAAGGTCCTGACTGGTTAATAATATAGAAAGTTAAAAACTTTAGGCTTGCAATAATCACTTTTTTGAATTGGATATTAAGAAAAAGACTGTGCAAAAAACCAAACCAGCTGTGAGACATTCTGAAAGTGTGTTTTAACCACTCTATGAGCTGCAGGGGGTAGGGAGATGATTTTGGAGTGCTTCTAGACAAACCTGATTATATAAAATAGGAGAGGATTTGAACGTCCTTCCATACTTAAGGCAGTGGTATGTTGCCTGTGCCAGGGACAGGAAATAGTCACACAGAATTACTGCTAATAAAACATCCTCTCAAAAGAGTTGTCCTGTGGAGCAATAGCAACTTCTAAAGCACTTGGTGTGAATTTGGAAGCACTGGGGCTGGCTGTTGCTCCACTGATGAAGGCAAGAGAGGAGTTATTACTGCACTAAGATGCAGCATCAGACACAGATTTAATGACTGGAGTATTGCCTGTGGGATGGGCAGGAACTGGGATAAGGAAAAAACTCCCTATTTTCTCCCTTCATTTTGGTTGTTTTGCAAATAATTAAGCTAGGATGCTCTTGGCTGTGCTGGCAGTTTGCCCCTCTACAGAGGGACTGTAGAAAACAACTTAAAGCTCTGTGTGGCAACCAGTCTCTTTCAAGGGTATTGACAAACTTGGAGATGAGTCTAAATTTGCAATATCGGAGAGTACTACAAGATTAATTCACTTTGCAAAACTGATGCCACAAAGATTTATTATCTTTGCCATGCACAGGTCTCCAGGGAGAGGAGAGAGGTGAGGATGGTAAAGAGCATGTGGCGTTTCACAACACTGCACAGATCTGGGTTTGGTGGTCTCTTAATGAGATTTAATTGCGGGCTGCTTGCTTACCACTAGATGACAGCCTTATTCTGTGCACCCGGGGCTTGGTTATCATTAATAGGGGGCAGGGAAATGACCATTTTGCAGGACATGTCCTGCCTGTCTTTCTTCCAGATGTCTTCTCATAAGTGAAGGAGCTGGCCACAGAGGTGATGGTGCAGATGAGCTCGCTTAATGGAGAAGTGTTGTGGTTTTAGTAGTGGGGAGGGGGCCATAAAGATGGCTCCTGTGAGAAGCTTCTGGAATTCTTCACCATTTCCAGCAGAGCCAGTGGCATGTCCATCATCTCAGATGGCTCTGAAGATGATGGACATGCCACTGGCCATGTTTGGGCCAATTAGAAAGGTTAGTTACGCCTCTGTGATGACATATTTAAGGAAAAATCAAAACAAAATGCACACGCAGCTGCTTTTAGTTAGAGAAGGAGGAGGATGTGAGAACATGTGAGGGGAAAACAACATGGAGGCACCAAGGTCAGTGGAGAAGGAGGGAGAGGAGGTGCCCCAGGCTCTGGAGCTGAGATTCCTCTGCAGGCCGTGGTGAGCCCATGGTGAGGCGGGGTGTCCCCCCTGCAGTCCATGGGGTCCATGAGGGATGCAGAGCCACCCCGCAGTCCGTGGGTGAGGTGCCAACATTAGAGCGGGAGATGTCGGAAGCTGCAGCAGCCATGGATGCCAGAAGAAGCCGCAGTAGCCACAGATGCCAGAAGACGCTGTAGCAGGTGCAGCCCAGTGAGAGACAGAGACTGAGATAAAAGTCCCGCAGTTTGTGAAGGAGGTGACCACGCTGAAGCGGGTGGATGTCGGAGGAAACTGCAGTCCAGGTGGGAGACCCGGTTGGAGAGAGAGGGGCCCCCTGCTTCCATGCTGGAGCAGTTTGTCCTTGGAGGACGGCACCCCGTGGATGAATAAAAAAAACCCATGCCATAGCAGCTCACAGAGAACTGTCTCTCGTGGGAGGGACCCCACAGCAAAAGCAGAGGAAAAAACTCCTCTCCCTAAGCAGGGGAAGAAGATCTTGGAAACGGACTGACCTGAACCCCCAGACCCTGCCCCCCTTGCACTGTTGGTGGGAGGGAGGGAGGGGTGGGGAGTGAAAAGAAGGGTGTCTTTTAAAGGTTTAGTTTATTTCACATATCCTCCTTCTAACTCTGGTAGTAATAAATTTCACTTTGCAACTTAAAGCACAAATTTTTTGTTTGGTTTTTTTAATCTCAAAGACATAAAAACAAACCATGCCAGGTTTCTGCCTGCTAGCTCAGGGTTACAGGACCCATTCCTGGGCTTAAGCAGACAATAGGAAAAAAAATACAGAGCATAAAAATCACCCCAGGACTTGAATCTTGGACACATTTCAAATATGAGGACAAATCAAAAAGTGAAATAAAGAATCTGCATTTGTTCCAAGAATGATAAGATGGATTTCCTTTTTAGCCGCAGGGCTGTGCTCTTTGGATTGGTTCTTTCATCCTGACTCAGTATGGTCTTCAGGCCCATAAGCTCTGAACTCCACGTTTGACCTTCAGGCTGGCTCCCATTCGTTGTGAGCTTTCCTGTACAATGACCTGGCAGCATCCCTTCCTTCCACGGAGAAGAGAAAGAATAACACATGAAGACTCTTCACGCATACCATAACAGAAAAGTCACATAGACTGCTTTTTCTCTGTGTTTTTCTTGTCTTTATTTTCAGTCTGTCTGGTTGCACATGCAGGAATCTAATTGCATGGGTTTACTTTTGGGGCAGAACATCCCACCACCTTCCTTCTGCAGGTGTTTGGGATCTTCATGAGGCTGGGAAGGAGAAATGCAAATTGCTCAGTTAACATGACATTGCCGTCTAGTTGTTAGCATGGCTGTAGTATATAAAATGATAGAGATCATTAGGGCAGGTTTAATGGCTTGAAAGCTTTCACACTGCCACTGTACTAGTATCAAATCTGAATATATGTGTTTAATGTCAGGGTGACTTTGAGGCTCTGAAAGGAATGCAAGGTGGAGGAGGTAATATGTGAAAGTAGTCAGGGAGATTTTAGTGTTGGACATATGTGACCTATTACAGCCCTTCTCATGGAGGCTTTTGAAGAAAGACCCTTGCAGAGGTTTTGAGTCTTTGGCGAACTGTTCTATTTTATTTGTACCATGCCCTACCTCAATGCATTTGCTTTCATGTGATCCCAAAAGCCTTGAGCCCACCTTGCCTGGTGGCACTATCACTCCTGCCTGAACATGTCTTTTCAGCTTTGCAGGACCGAAAACATCCTCCTGGGCTGCTCCTCTGGCTCTGCCCAAGCAGAGCAGTGTTGTACTCTAGGTTATACTTTGTCTAATGTGTTGTCTATCCTGAAGCTTTTGGCTGGGGATGCTAAAGGGAACACAGGTACACGCCAAGGTGTTTCAGTGTCCAGATTGTGGTCCTGTGAGGGTGATGTTAAAGAAACTCAGTTGTGAGATCATTATTGACCAGGCTCTTCTCAAAGTTTAAGCCAAAGAGATAATATCATTGAATTCTCTTTCCCTCCTTCCCCTTTCACTAAATTTTTCTCCATTATGCAATTCAGCTTGGATGGAGACCAGGGATGGATGCACTGGAGCATATGGAGGGAGATAGTGTGGGCAGCCACTGGGTCAGCTTGTGGGGCAGGATCCTGGAGGTAACAAGCACAAGTCCACTGCTGTGCCTCACTGCAGACTACTCCAGGTAAGATATGCAAGGAAGGGATTCAAGATAACATATAGCTCCTTTGTGCAGTACATTGCACATGCACACAACAGATGTGATTTCGTGGTTTGTATGGGTGCTGGATAACCACTCTGAAACAGCTAATTCCTTGATGTAAGTACATTATCACCTCTGTTTTGATTAGGGTGCTAATACATATGAATATTTTACTACTTCCCACCTATCAGTTGAAGGAGGGACATCCTTTGCAAATGCTTAGTTTGCTGGTTTAAATGGGCAAAGCATATAAATAATAGTAATGAGAGGGAAGACGGTAATACATGGAGTGGAACTCAATTACTATTTATTAGTCATCAAGGAGTGAACAAAATGCTAATTGATGTAGGTGAGCTTGACTCGCCATGAATGTTTTCACATGACTGTAAGGAAGCCACTGCTTTTCAAAACACTGTTAGAGCATTTTGAAGTCTCTTAAATATTTTTTGCATCCCTGGTTTTTGCTGAAGGTTTTCAAGCTGTGCTATTGCATGATGATACCTGATAGTAATTTTTAACAGAACTTCCAGCTCTAGAAAATTGTTGGAGACTCATCCTTATATTTGAAGAATTGTTTTGGTTTATATTTATTTTCACTAGCTAGTACATGCCTGTCTGCACAAAGGAAAAAGAAAACTCTGTTCAGCTGGGTCTTGTGGTCTTTCTAGGACACATTTTGCTTCATCACCAGCTTTCCATATATATTTACTGACAGAGCTGAGGTTGGGTTCTGTCACCAGGTGTCTGTGCGTGTGACCACCTTCATGTGTGTGCACATGATTGTGTGCAAGTGTCCCTCCCTTATGAACCACTGATGTTGAGGGCTCGTTTTTTTGCTTATTTACAGTGTATTACCCATCATCCTGTTTGCGGCAGTTGCACAGAAACACTGAGTGCTGCTCTGCTTTGGTCTTTGCTTTTTTCTCTTCTGTGTATTTTTTTCTCTTTTACCTCCTTTTCTCTATTTGGTTGCTGAATCGAGATTTATCCTTGCCTGTGAGGGTGACTTTTTGGGCATAGGTATGTGGCTGTGGCTCTCGGGGCACAGTGGAGCCGCAGTTTTGCCTGCCAGGGCTGCCCTCTGCGTGCAGGGACACACTGGGAGGTGCTGCTGGCCATGACGCCCAACTGCTCTGATGCTTCCTGACAGCTGCGATCTCATCCAGGTGGAGCTCTGAGCAGAAACATGTCTCGGTCCTGTGCTTTTTTCCCTGGCTCTGTTGTGAAAAATAAGGCTTTCCAGCACATTAAATATCCTTTTGGGAAGCGGGAACGGAAACTGCCGTCTCCCAGCTGTGTGTCTGATTGTACTGGCCAAACCTTGGATGGGCCTTTGCCCCCACAGCAGCCCTCAGCGTAAAGCAGTTGCTTTTGGGTGCTCTTGAGCAAAGCTTGGGTGCTGTGGGAAAGGGTTAGCAGAAGCTTTTCAGCTATTTGTGCTGGTGATGCAGCAGCTCCACAGACTGTCTCCTTGCTCCCATTGAGCTGAAGGATGGTGGCTACTTGTCCCCGTTTTGCACAGTGGTCCTGGCTTTTAAGGACCTGGATTTGTAACGGGGCATGGAGACACTCAGTGCTATTGCTGGGGAACCCAAAGGTGGAACTTCTTGAAGAACAATAGAGGGAAATCCTGAGGACTCGCTCTCGTTTTCCTAATGAAGAAACAAGGAATTGGATGAAAAAATGCATGAGCTCCCCTCCCCTTCTGCTCCCCTCCCCGCTTTAGACCCTAACAGGTATTTTGATGGACAGGTCCATACTCCTCCCCATGAAGAGCCGGGTTGTTGCATACACTGTAACTTGGACACTGACTGGACTGTGTTTTTCAGTGTTTTGGATCATTTGTAGCATGACTGATCCTTTCAAGGGCTAGGGCCCCTAGATACATCACGTTTTATGTGTTTTTGTTGCACTTGTGCTCCTCCCTTTCAGCAGAGACACGGGAGGATGCAGCTACAGGGGCGGTGCAGGTTACACCATGTCCACTGATGCTCCAAGCCCCACCAGCTGCAAAGCACTCACAGTGATGAACAGGAGCGCCACCAGGATTTCTAAGCAAGGACAGTCCTTCTTGGAGGAATATCTCCATCAGCATGGAAGCTTGCAGCTGGACTTTGGTTGTTCCTTTTGTTTGTTTTAACAATATCTTGTTAATTATCCTAAAAAAGAAATCTATATGTGTTCTTTTAAAAATAACAAATCCTTACATGCTTTTGTGCCTGAATAATCTCAGTTTGGGGACCCACAAATCGTAGGCAGAAGCATAAAAGAAATAATTTTCTTTTTCTCTTAGGAAGCAGATGGCTCAGTTCAATTTCTGTGATGTTCTCTAAATAGAATTTTGTTGTAGATATTCAGCAAGAAACTAATTTCAGGAGTTTGGGAGAAGTCTGGAAGGGTGAAGGGACCAAAACCACAAATTATGTGTCTCAACAAGGGACAGGAGAGAAGATGTGAGAAGAGGAAGAGAGGAAATAATTATAGTGCAGACTTTATTCCAAATTTTTCCTTCTATTTTTTCCTCTGCAAAGAAAAAGTAAAATTCACATATTTATTCAGTGTTTACATTTAATAGCAACTTTTTTTCAGTCTGTAGTTCTTGGCCTGAAGCTGTTAACTGAACAATTCCTTCAAGCTATTTACAATTCATGTTGTGGCAACTCACTATGTACATCAGCTGGCGATGCTGCACTTTCCCCATATGTGACCACAGCAGCGTGAATTTGGAACAGCGTATTTGCACATATTGTTTGCAGATGGATGACTGGATGGCTGGAAATATGTAGCCTGCAAATATTTGAGCGTCTGAGTATAAAATTTGCTTTTGCCTGAGTGTTCACACCTGTAAAGCTCAAGCATCAGAGCTGGTACTGTGAGAAAATATAAAGTTTGAAGAAAGGATAAGGAGCAGGAAGAAGATAGTTCAGATCAGTCACTGGGAATATCCAGTGCTGAGAGCATTGTTCTACTTGAGGACAAAGGGGGAAGGGTGAGGATTTTGTTGAAGAAATTAGGGTGTGTAAGAAGGGGAGAATGGACTTCAGCCTGATCAGCAGTCACTGATCTAGCAGAAGGAAATGGCTGAGCCTGCGGAGTAGTTAGAAGATCTGGATATGATGGAGAGGTGTGGAGTTCCTGCAGCCCTCTGACTTGGTTATCACTCCCTGCTCACACTTGGGTGGCGTCTTTACTCAGTGGGTGAGAAAGATGCATGAGATCAGTAAAACCATGGGAAGTTGTGGCATCTCTTAATGATGATGACTGTATTGCTTTTAGTCATGTGCATTATATTTTAGCAGAGAACAAAATTGCAGTCTGGAGCAGATGAGTGCTGTGGGAGCAGCTTGGTTTTAGCTGCTCCAGTAGCACAGAGCTGGAAAGCAGAATATGGAAAGAAAAGGCTGAAAAATCCTCAAGGACTGATACATTTTAAAATGTATTAAACTGTTTAGTTGGCTCTCTGGCACTTATATCCACTCATTGGTGATGGTTTCTGTCCTATTTATAAGGATGCTTTCAAACTAGCTGGGATGTCTGTGTGACTGTGTGGTGAAAGCAGAGACTGCCTCTGGTTTCTTGAGCTTCTTTGGATGTCTTTTCCCATGCCTCATTTTGCCCATGATGGATACAAATTTTGATTCTACTTTTAGGATGTATTTTAGCATAATCTATCATAAATCTACCAGGCACTTGTGAAAATAATAAAAACGGTCTTACCTCTGTGAGCCTCTAGAGGAAAGAGGGTATATGGAGTAGATGTCAGTGTAGGTATATGGAGTAGATGTCAGTGTAGGAGCATTTTTAGTCAGAGAATAAAACATAAGGAGTAGTAGAACAAAAAGATGAAGAGTAAAAGTAAATACGAATACAGTTTTATTTCCTTCTCTCTAAGCAAATCACTCTGTGTATTTGTGTGTATAAATATGTGTGTGTATATATATGTATATATGTATTTTTTTATTCCCAGGGCAAAATAAGGTACAATTAACATAACAAAGCCTGACACATTAACAGAGGTGTAAAGATTTGTGAAGCTGTGGAAGTAATTGCTTTGACTCTTGTACTGAAGCTTAAGGATAGCTAGATGATATTGTTTTCTGCCTCTATCATTGTCTCCTTGTTCCTGTGCACCACCTAACACAAAAAATCTTCCCTGCAGGCTTTGGAAACTGTGGCAAATTGTCATCTCACCATTAATGGCTTCTCCTTTAACAGACAGTTTGTATTTCCATAGCCTGCAGCTGCCATCACAGACTTTCCAGAGAAAGGAAGGAGTGTTTTGTCTATTTGATTCTCAAATTCTAGATTATTTTATTCCCTTTCCTCCAAGGGGGGACTGCATTTGCTTCCATGACAGGAAAAAGAGCTTGCTAAGAGCTTTGTCACTGTCATTACGTTGCTGCAGGCTAGAGTCAGTGTCGTGCTTTATGAATTTTCCCCTTTCTCTCCCTGACTAAGGCCTGTCCTTCCAGCCCACTTAGTTCAGCCTCTGGAGTAGCCCAGCAGCAGCACCGAGTTGGACTCCTCTAGTCTGTCCTTCCAAGTCCATATTTCTAAGAGTAGCAAAAGAAAAATATTGTTATCCTTTTTTGCAAGGAGGAGGTGTGTTGAAGCAAGGAGTTGAATGTGACAACAGTTTCCATGACACAGTGATGTGCTATTGAGAAACGGAGGTGCTGTGTAGCAACCTGGTTGCTCATAAAATCCAACCTGGTGGTGTTGGATTTTAACAGTGGAGTAACCAGTTCCAGTGAGTGAGGAACCTTGCAAATCTTTTTTCCTGGTAGGGGTGTCCCATTCTCCTCAAAGAGGAGCAAAAGATGGCTTTGCTCCAATAGCCAGTGTGTTCTTTGAAGATAGGTAAAGTATGTGAGCTCTAATCTGCTGGTATTTTTAGCTCTGCCAGGAGGATTTGGTCATTTCAGTTCACTATTACTCATTTTTTTTGTATGTGTGACATTCAATCTACAGCCGTGGAACATCTCTGGTTGCTGACCTCTCTGAACAGCCCTGCAGTGCCATGTGACGGAGCTGTCTTTGCACGGAGGATTGGTTTTGACACTTGGCAGCCAGGGAGGAAAAGTGGAGTGGAAAACCGACCATGATGAGCAGTGGAGGATTACCTAGGGAGATTGTACACTGTAAATTTGCATTTCCTTTCCTAGATAGTCACAGGAAATGCAGAGAAAGACAGACAAAGCACAAACATCAACAAGAAAACCAGTACTCTTAAGCTAGTTTAAGGCAAAATTACAGGCCTTGTTATCCAAGCTCATTGGTGCCATGGGGCTGATGTCTTGGAGCTGTGGAGGAGTAGGTTGGCTTCTTTTTCTCTGTATATTACTAAAGCCAAAGCCAGTGTGGTTCTGATTTTTTTTTCTTTTTTAAAACATGATGTTTGGTAATGATGCATAAAGCAGAAAGGAAGTTATTTGATTTCCCTTTCCCCCTCCACCCCAATAACCAGCCTTAGCTGTTGCTGGGACTTTAAATGGAGCAAATAGGATGAGAGAATCATTAGGAAGGGAAAGAAGTAAGAAATGCTATAGCTATTGGAGTTTTTTTTTAGAGTTGTTCTGTGGTGTAGTGGCTTATCAGATGTGGTCAGTGCTGGATAGGAAACACAGCAGGAGCTGGAGGTGGCAACTGTAGTGATGCTGCTGTGGGTACCAGTCTCAGCAAGGTGGGACTGAACTGTCCAATGCAGGAGCAAGGGCTGTGCAGCTTGGCCTGAAAATCTGAGGGAGACAATTGCAGGCTAAAGACCACTTGTTGGCACTGTTCTATCTCCCAAAGCTTCCTGTACTGGTTAAGGGGGTACTGTGATCTCAAACTAGTCTTGAGAGCTCTGTTATTATCCAAGAGGAAAGTAGCCCCAGAACAGCAAGGATCCAAGCTCAAAAGGGTTCAAAGCTCAAACCCACATCCTCTGATCAGGCAAACAGCTGTCAAAGCTCAGTCAGACTGACATGTCTAGAAACTGGGAGCCTAGAAGCAGTGCTGAGGGATCAGTTAAATGCTTGATAAAGGAGACACTATGACTAGCAATGTTTTACAGTCTTCTCCACAACCTTCATGCTGCTGTGAGAAGGAGTACACATAAACCAGCTGGTTCTTGACCAAACCAATAGTACTCTCAGAAGCACAGTATGGTTGGCAGTATGTGAGAAACCACCAACCCAAATAAGTCAAATTTTTGTTTGTTATTAAATCATCAGTCACTGAAATGAACACAACTTCTCTCCCAGGCACTCTTTACAATGTGTGGCCATTAAAAACTTCTAAGAGGTGTTCAGAGCTTCTTTACTTAGTGTTTCATGGAGATCAGACTTGAAATGTCATCATTTTGTGTTTTCTGACTTAGCAAACTTTTTTAATTCAGAAGGACATAGGCAGCAGAGATATCAGTTAATTCCTCTAACAGTTTGGTAATGATTTTTAATTCACTATCACTTGACACAGCAAAGAACATTTTGGCAGCTGAAAGGCCTAACCTATTGGATACAGCACTTCCTACTCCTTAACTGCATCGATTGCCCTTTCGACACTATCACTGGGAATGGGGAATAGGGAATAGGGTGGTAATACCACGTGAAATGTCAAGCACACATGTGCTCAATTAGTTTACACAAGCAAAGAGCACGTTTGCTTAGAGGCTACACTGACTGCAAAATCCATGATAACGTAACACCGAGGCTGTGGCATAACCTATACTGGGCAAGAAGTTCATAGCTGCTGCTCCAGCTGGGATCTCCTTTGCAGAGAGGTTTCTAAGAGTGTCTGGACTTCCAGCCTCTTGTGATAATGACTTTGCCACCATAGGGCACCCGACCCTTCATGCAAATTCCCGGAGAAGTGACACAGAGGCTGCCAGCACATCACAGTCCATTGGGAAATCATTCCATTCCCTAGGGGCCTTAGTGTGGAGGACAGCAGCTGGTAATCGACCATGTTTTTAGTGAAACTGGAAATACTGTCGTAGAGTTTTGCACAGATGTCTGGCCCAGGCATAGCCTTGCATTTTCTCATCTTCCACTAAAGTCAGTGATGGTCACTCTCTTGAGGTCTTGGAAGCTCTTTTGAGGTTCCATGTTTAACCCTGTTTTTCATTCTCTAACACTAGACTAGTAACCAAATCTAGTCACCATAAACAGAGACCCCAAAACCTGATAAACTTTTAAATGTGTTTAATAATGATTTAAAATTAACTTTAAAAAGCTCATTATTTTGTTGAGGAGCAGTGGGCCTTGTTAAGCACTAGTAGTGAGCTGCAGAGCCTTGCCTTTAAGGGTTGCTAGACTAAATTTAGTAAGATTGTACGTAAAGCATGTCCCGAGTAATAGTTCAACTTCTCTCCTTCCCATCTGAAGCCACAATAAATCATCTGTTGATGTCCCAATTGCTCTGACAATAATAGGATGCTGCTGACAGCCAGAGGGATGATCGAGAAGATTAAGCAGTAGGGGAAGGGCCTGGGCTGCTTCTGTAATGGTGACTGTATTTACGTAGGAACTCCTAAGGACTAATCCATAGGTGAAGCAGTCGAGCTGATGGCACATCAGGGGAAAGGGCATAGCAATGTGTCGGGGTCCTTGGTGATCTCTGGAGTTAAAAACAGTGGTGAGGGAATATGGTTTCTCTGCTTCCAGATTTCTCTGGAAGTGATAGATGAACATCTGCGTGTAGATTTAGATCCATGTTTCCTAGACCAAGTGGAGGACTGATGCATTTATTCATGGTGGTAGAACTCCACAGGAACTTATGCATTTAACATTAGCCAGAATCTAATCACCAAAGGTCTGACCCATTTTTACCATCAGTCAGTGCTGTTGACATTTAATACCTAAATTCTTATAATTTTGCTTGAAAGTAGCAGTAGTTTCAGGAAAATGTCACTGTAAGTTTAACTCTTGTTTAATTTTCCCTCTGTTTTAATATTCCAGCTGTTTTGAGCTCAATTGTGAGAACTGCACACTTCTAAGTGTTAGGACTGGGTTGTGGTTTCTGAATTGGCTGTTGCCTTGGGCATGAATGTGAAAAGAGACTTTTAAGGAGGGTGAAGTCCTTTTCCTTGGGTAAAGACACTGCAGGGCAATTGTCTCTGGACTTTTCTGGTATCTGCACCTCAACTTCTGAAGTAAAGCACTTAGGAGAGAGAGAAGCAAAACTGAAAAATTAAGAACTGTTTCTGAACATTTTGGCTGGGCAGGCTCTGTTTTCAGCCTGAAAGTGGGCAAATGTAATCTTCACCACCACAAACTGGAGGGCCCTGGTTGAAGTGACTACATTTATTACAGTGAAGCTGTAACAAGGTTTTTGGATGCATTAGCTGGCCTTATATTTTAGTGTTTTAATTTGTGAAATAAACCTGTGACTGCTTTTGCCTTTCAGTAATTGGACACTGATAGTCCTTTTGCAGCTCCTTCTTCCAGCACAAGTGACATTCTATCTTCTCCAGAAAAGCAAGCATGCGTGGTTTGAGCTGAAATAGCCAGAGAAGGGTTTATGACAAAAAAGAGAGCAATCCCGAATTGCTCCACTGGAGGGAAGTGTTTGACTCAGTGTTGAAACTATCAGTGTGATTTTGGTCCTTAAATCTAATTCTATTTTTTTTTAACTTCAAGTGCATATGATGGGAAACAGCAGCAAAAAAGCAACCAATGCCCTTGTCTGTACACTATTTCAGCAAATCCTCGTCCCCTGTTTTCAGTTCAAAATAGATACTTCAATCTTCTAAGATCATGTCTATATTTAAGCTTCCTTGGGAGGAAAAAAAAGGTCAAAGTAACAGCTTTTGGGGATCTGTTGCTTTTTAGAGATGATCTCTCTTTTTCTCTTTTGACTTAGACCTTTGACATTTGACTGAGTGTCTAACATTTTCTTCCAACAGATAATGAAAATAGTGATAATAGACAGTTTTGGTTTGTATTTGTGACGTCTCTGCCTACAAGTGAAGTCCTGTTACCAAAGACCTTTTTTCTCAAGCTGTGTTAGCTGCTATTAATTTTCTGTTATTTAAAAGCTTAAATTAGGAGGGGGCAAAAAAAGGAAAAAAGTAGCCCATGAAAGTATCTGCTGGATGAAAAATGAAAGTGTGGCTCAACAGTCATGATGCCGCTGACTGATTTTGGCTGAACCTTCTCAGAAATGAAACCACACAGGTTCTCTCAGGTAAGTGAGATTTGACGAGTTCTGCTCCACCTTCCCTTTGCAGGCAGGACTATGCCCTGAGCAGAATTAACATTGCCTGACACTATGAAAACATTTCCAGGACACTCCAGTGCCAGCAGAGCTGCGTGTAATGGTGAAATATGAAATTTTCTACCAGGAGGTGTTTGATTTCTGAGCGGTAATGGGGGATCAAGCTGGCTCCAGGTTCTGTTTGTGCATCTGGTGGTGTCAAGAAAAAAAGAGGACACTAGTGGTCACTGTTACATTAAATAAGCAGCAACTTTATGAAATACAACAAAAAAATGGGTCCGTTAGAGATGTTTCTTGGTTGGCATTTGAGCAATGTTGGTTTAATTCTATTCTTTATCACAAGTTCCCTCAGATACGGGACAAATCACCAAGAGAAGCATCAGCCCACATTGGGGAATTCATAGAAATCACCCTGGCTCAGCACTGGCCTCTGAAACAGGCACCTTCTTCTTCCTCCGTCATACTGGGACATGTCAGCTGTGTCTGAGATTTTGCACCCAGATGCAGTTCCTGGCTGGGACTGCATCTCTGGGGACATACAGCCCACATGAAAGCAAGATGTGTAAACTTGTAGTCCTGAAACCAGATCTTAGCCTCTGTGTTTCACTACCTTTTTGTGACGTAAGGATGGCAGCTAACATATAAATAAATGATAAAGTTGGTGTGGAGAAAGGAGATGCTGCAGAGAATAAAGAATTAATAGGGGAGAACTACAAGAATGCCAGAAAACCAGTTTTAAAATTAAGACAGAAGTTAAAAACATGGGGCACATATTAATGCATATATTTGCTTGTACATTCTCTCTTCTCTCCTCTGTGAGCAGACAGAGCAGCCTGCTTTTGCTTATAACTGCAGAATTATCTCCTGCAGTCACTGCACATGAGTGACTCAGTGGTAATTTCTGATTCTGAGGCAGGAAAGTGATTGTAGGAAAGTGCTGGTGACACTTTTATCCCTGGGTGAGCAGCAGCAATGTCTGGGGCTGGTGTATTGAGTGGGGCTGGGCGCACTGTTTGCCCAAACAGATCTGAGCTCTTACCTGTTGTGTTCAAGGTTCTGCAACCATTTCTTCCTCATGCCTTCCCTTTCAAACTATTAAAATCCTAATCAAAAGCAGGAAGGACATAAATGCAGCCAATCTGTTTGAAGAGCCTGCCCTTCCCATCTAGGCCATGCATAGCTCCTTAATTTTAATGGGTGTCCTCTGCATGGCTTTGGAGGCTGCTCTAAAAATCACACAGAGGACACTGTAAAGGAACGTGATAGTTTTCTGCTCTTGGCAGTGTCTACTAAAGGACACTCTCTCCTGTGCTATGGCATGAAGTTATGGCTTAGCCATCTCTCTAAAGTGAGAGTGAAGGTGCTGGTCTTTGGTGGCTAGTTGGTGGCCTAAGTCGTTAAGGTGCCATAAAGTTCTTCCTATTGTGCAAAGTATTGAGTCTGGGCAAATTTTGTTGTAATACTTACAAAACACAAGTGCTCTTTTGGCTTGTTTAGTCATGTGGGGTTTTTTTTTTTTTTTTTTATGTAAGAGCAACAATTTAAATGAATCTGGACTCTTTGCAGAGGGCAAACAGTTAAAAAATCTGGCTGAGATGCTTGTCAGGATAAGAGGCTTTTCCTGCAAACAGTGTGTGACTAAAAGGCACTGTGCCTACCCCAGAAATCGGTGAGCTTTTTAGGGTGCTGGGAGAGGTTGCAGCTTGGTCTGACCTTTTCTGGTCACCCTTTGTGCCACATGGGATAGAGAGTCCAAAACGCGTTCAGTGCATTTAATGTGTGGTTGATGCCCATGCATATGCCTTGCTATTGGTGCTGGAATTACTTGGAGAAGGTTGTTCTGCGGCTTTTGGTAACTGGGGAGCTCTGAGTAGTGAAAAGTCCTGGGCTAGCTTCTCTAACAGAAACTGGATTGTCTTTGTGTTGGCTACCACAGTGAACTGCAATGTGAGAACAGTACTTGTTCAGCCAGTGGGCAAGAGGCTGTTTGGCTTTTCCTTTCTGAACAGTGATGTTTTTAATGTAGGACTGATCAAATATACTCCAGAGGAAATCTTGCTTTGGTTCTCATTCTTCAGGTACAGCAATGATAAAAATCTGCTCTGTGCCGAATTCTGCAAGCCTGAGTGAACTTCCCATGTGATTTCAACACCTTGGTGGTCCCAGATCTTTGGATGGTGGGAGTAAACTTCAGGAGTGATGTAAGTGTGTCTGAGCAGCACTTCTGCTCCCAGAAGGTTCACAGATGTTCCCTGTGCCCTGGGAACAAGACATTTTGTGTGCTCTGCTCTTCACAAGGGGATGATTTTTCTCACGTTTGTCTCACGAAGTGGGAAGGCCTTCATCTTTCTAGCAGCGATGCAAATAAAGTTTGACTCACTGTCAGAGAAGTCTTTACTATCTGATAGCTCTTCTGTAATCTGGGAAGAATAATTTGGTGAGTGTTGCTTTAGTCCCCACTGGGACAGATGTCTGCATCACGAAAAATCGATTTGCCATTTGAATAGAGAGGTTAAATGGACTGTGAAGTTCGCTCTCCTGTCAGTTCTAGCGGAAATGATGTCTTGTGATTTCAGCATATCAAATATAAGCACCTTGATATGACAGAAAGAGAAGAGATTGCACTGCCAGGGCAGAGTCTGCAGCTACTTTGTGGTTAAAATGCTCTTTTCTTGTCTTAGAATGACAAGAGTATGCCAAGAGTACATGGGTACATTTGTGTGATTGTAAATGGACCTGTGTGCAGACATGTACACATGAAAGGGTGCACAGTGCATATGAAGAGAAGAGAAAGAAGAGTGAGTCAGATCCAAATGTTGACAGATGACAAAAAAAATTCCCATTTAGCCGGAGCATCCAAATAACCTCCCGGAAACCGACAGCTTAACTCTCAGCCTCAAAATGTTCTATGGTGACCTGACTAATATCATAATGCAGACATGTCTCCATCTTTATCCCACTTTTTACATGCTTTTATTTGCCTGCCTCATTTTCATGCCCACATCACAGTTCAAATCATTTTAGCAAGATGGCTGTGCTGAATCTGACTCCCTGTGCCTTGTGTATCTTGTTGATTACAGACCCTCTTAAGATGCCATTATGAGTGACTCTCTGCATACCCTACTGTCAGCGGCTTTTCCCTTCCTTAAGCCTTTTGAGTGTCTTTGCTCAGGAGATTATAAGCCTTTCAATAAATACGATTACTGAATTAGTTTAAATTTTGGTCTGGGATTGCCAGTCACATAGAGCTTGGAAAGCAACAGCAACCAAAGATACTTGTGGATCTTTGTTAATGTCTGATGGAAGCCAGAAAAGTCATGCAAAGATGTCTATTTCCAAAAAAATTATCAGGGATTGATATTAAGGAGAGCCTGATCTCATTTGAGATCTGCTCTCATGCTCCAGATGATTCGGGAATAAGTGGAGTGACATGGCACCTCTGGGTGCACAGCAATCCCTCCGGCTCTCTGGTGCAAGCCGGGCTGGACGGTAATGGGAAGATACAGAGAAGGGGAGAGCAGGCTGGCAGATGAGAGACAAATCATCCATTAAGGTCTGCTCATTTCTGTATCTCTTGTCAGGAGCTCAGATATTGCAAATGCCTGCAGCAGCAGGGATCAGGATAAACAGAGATGCACACAATTAAAAAGAACCTCACGGAAACTACTCCTTTAAACAGCCTGAGGTGTGTGGTGTGACACTACTGTCTTCCAAAGAAACCAAAGAAAAGCAGATGAGTCATATCTGAACAATCATTTATCCTATTCTAGACCATGCTGAACAAATCTCTGATATCTCCCTGCCTCAGTTTCTTGTTTCAGTATAGTGACATGAAAGAACATACTCCAAACAGTTCCCTGTCTGACTGGCAGTCTAGCAGGAGTGGCAGGATGATTTGAAAGAGTGTACCCACATTTCAATACAAGTCATGTGCTAGGATGCTTCAGCAGCTCATGGAGGTGCTGTTTTTAGCACCAAAGCCTGCTCTTGCTCTGTGGCTCACTTTTTTGTGCAGGCTATTATTAGAGGACTTCCCATTAATTGCTTGCTGAGATCTAATATGACATGTTTTGGATGACTTTTAAAATGTTGACGTGGGTTAGGCAGCAAGTCTCACAGAGTCTTCCTGCAGCCTGGGTTCCTTGACGAGGTCGCAGCTTTTGAGAAATCTCCCAGGAGCACTGGGAGAAAGAAGAACAAGGAGGAAACAGCAAAGCAAGTGCTCAGTGTATCTGAGTGAATAGCTGCTCTCAGTTTCCGTTCGGCAGAGTACTCACAGGTAATGGCTGATGGTGTGGGAATTGTGGATTGGGGAATGACCTTTTCTTCTCGCTGGAAATAAAAAACGTGATTGCTTCCCTCTGCCACAAACTGTTTTGAAAATGAGTGTGATTTGATTTGTGTCAACCTTTGAAAACCAATCTTGGTTTCAGGTTGCAGAGGGGAGATGTTTATGGAATCAGACTGGCTCTGTGCACCCTGAAAATAGTTGTCAAGGATCAGGCTGTGACAAGTGTGGCCCACCTCGATCTTGGGGTTGCGTGTGCATGGACTGGGAGTTGTCTGTGTGATACAGGAGCATATCCTGGAAGGCTGTTAGGGGGCCCCAAAGACTCATTATCTCTGCAGATCAAAAATCCAGTGGTGCCTTGAAGGACTTATGTGCTCATCTGTTCCTGTCCAAGCATTGTCCAAGCATTGTGTGTAGAAGCAGGCAGCAGCAGATTGTGTTAAATTCTAGAGATGCCAAAGATTAGTAATCCAGGAATTACCTGGATGCATGAAACTGTTGGAAGCACTGAAACTGCAGATGGAAGTATCAGTGTGTGCTCTTTCATGTCGGTGATACTGATATGGACAAATCTTAAGGTGGGTTGACCTTTTGGCTATTGCCATGAAGTCAGTAGCTTTCTGCTTGGATCCCATATACAGAGAAATATTTGCGTGGGGAATGACAGTTACTTTCATGCCTTAGGCACTGATCTTATAAAAATAACTAGTGCAACTCTTCTGATAGCTATTAGTTTTTTGGGAAAGCGGATTTTTTTTAGAGTGGGAATTCTTAGTTTTTAAAAGGTCATTGTGTTTAATAATGCTTTTTGAAAATTAGAATGGAAATTATGTATTCCAAAGAAATATTCCACATCCATACCACTAACTTGGAAGAAAATTATGAAATCTTTAGGGACTATTAGTACTTTCATTCCATGACAAAGAAAACACAAACTCCTGAAGCTTTCATTTTAGTGGGTAATGAGGTAAAGAGGGGATAGGTGAAACTATCTGTGAGTATTCCTGCTTTGAGCAAATTTCTTACTTCTCCTTAGCCAAGTGTTGGCATCATATCAAGCCAGTGTGGTAGGTTTTGATGGTGGTAAATCAGGTATTCCCACCAATTATGAATTTGACTTAATCTTTTCCCCTTTTTCCTTTTTTTGCTGGCTTTTGGGATAATCATGGGGAGTCAGGCCAGACAGTAGGAGAGCTGAATGGATGGAGGGTTGTCAGCATGGTGCCTCTTGCAGCAGGGACAAATTATGTGTTCCAGATCCCAAAGGAGACACTAGATGGTTTTTGGAAATGGCAATTATCAGACATATGGCTATGTCTGATTAAATCTTTTAGCTGTGTTATTTGTGTAACTGAAATATGATTGCAGTTGTCCAGGCATGCTCTGAGTATTGTAATGATTCTTCTAATGTAGCAAACAGTTTCTATTATTTAATTTAAAGTGATGTTTTTTGCTTCCTATTCTTTCTCTGATACCATTTTGTTTCTCTGTTAAATTGCTGATATACCTCTCTTGGGTGCATATTAATGACAGATGAACAGGTCTGACAAATGGATTTCCAAAGTTGCAGAGAACAACTGAGATGAGCAGATCACCATTTGCCTGCACATCTGCAGTGGCTGCAGCTGTGCCCACATTCAAATGTACTCTTGTTTTTAGATGAAGATGTACAGGGGAGGTAAAACCCCTGTCCTTATGCAAACTGATTTAGGACAGTGTGTCCCCTGAAGTCCCTGCCTGCAGTAGGAATGAGAGGGGTTGAATCTTCCACGTGGTTGTGGGAGGTGGCTGGAGCTTCTCTGCAGAATCCCTCAGAAGGATTTTTCCCTGGTGCCACAGGTTGGGTCCTATATCTACAGGAGGCTGGTTCAGGGAAGATCACTAGCAATCAAGTATCTTAGTTGCTTTATCATCTTCTTTTAGGCAGAGGAGACTCCTTACAAGCTATATGTAACCTACCTGGTTCCTCCTTCCTGCATCTCCCCAGCCCCTTTTCTCTTGGTTTGCTTAGAACATCTCCAGGCTTCCTCTACGTCTGGGTTAAATATATTGATTGAAGTTTCTCCTGTAGCTGAAGGGAAAAGCAGAACACCTTTGCAGAACAAAGAGCAAACCTGCCGAGGTAGCAAGAGAGGAGGTTTGAGGAAACTCCTATTGCTAGTTCTTTTTCAAGATCCTCTAATAAAAAAGTGCATCTTAAGGGTGACCCAAGAAGCAAAGCTCAGTAGCATCAAAGCTGGTCTGAGCATGAAGCAGGAATGGGCTTGAATGCACGGCTCAGCTGTAGTGATTTATTTTTTCAATTGTTTAAGGTCAATATTGCTATAAAATAAACCGCAGCATAGCTAAGCTAGACATGGAGGAACCTGGGAGGTAAAATGGTCTAGCTCTGCACTCCTACACTTTGAAGAGACTTTTAAGAGAAATGCGTGTGCTTATCACCTGGGAAAAATCAAAAGCCATCTGCTACGTGTTTGTGGGAGTAGATTTTTTTCTGTCCAGGTAACTCAGAGTTGGACTAGGGGCCTGGAAAAATGGACCCTGTTCAGAAGCTAACCATAAATCAAGTAGGAAAACTCTGTTTCACTAACATACTGGTGCTTTTTGTGTGTCTATGTTACCTGTGGTTAAAAGACCCCCAGTAACTAGCTGGGTTTGGGGAGCTGATTGGGCATCTGTCACTGTCTTTTCGTTGTGTCATTTTCTCATTAGTTCAGTGATAAGTGCAATAAGTTCATAGTTCTAGGCCCTGTGCTCACTGCTTGGACTTTGAGTTTTGAAAAACTTTAATTACTAGGCTGAGGTTTTGGTAGTTGTTGCTTGTAGGGAACGTAGGGAACAAGGCAAAAATTGTAGAACATGGACTAGGGGAATGGCAAATAATATATTTCAGTGTGGAAGGGAATAGGACAACATTGATTTTTGTTATTGCCAACAGACCGATTACAGTAGTTTTGCTTCTATCCTCTGGTGGCATCTGTCTCTTGGGCATAATAGCATCACAACTTAGTATCTGTGGCTGTTGTATGTGGCATTTGTCAGGGGAAAAGCAAATCCTGCCTTGCAGATTACAAAGAGGCAGAGCCCAGCACTGGGATGATCAAGGGCCATTGTGCTTCTTTAACTCATGAGCCATGTTATTCTGGCACAGGAAATTTGTTTGTCCATATGCTTGTAAGTTGCTCTCTGAGTTCTTTGTCTACCTGTTAGTTCTCACTGAAATTTATTCCAAAGTGTTCCCATTTCAGTGTGTGGTTTGCAAAGTCAGCGCACAGTAAATGTGTCTCCATCTTTTCAGGCAATTAAAGAGGTGAAAGTAGGCTGAGTTCATGGAAGGACATGGGAGCAGCCGACTGCCTGACTTGAAAGGCTGCTTATTTTTCAGTGCTGCTGATTTCTGTGTAATGACAGATGCTTATACTTCAAGGTGAGATGGAAGAGGAGAAAAGAGATTATTAGTTGTGTGAGGGGGTCAGTATGCTTCTGCAAAGAATTTGAGGCCAAGGCATTCAAGAAGAAAGTCTGAGCTGAACCAGCAGCAAAATTTACCTGTAGCCTAATGAGTGTTTTTGCACTGTGGTAGTTGAATTCGCTCTTTTTTCTTTAAAACTTGAGGGTAATTGCTTTTCCAGTTCTTTGTGCTGTCCTACAAGCTGAAATGCTTTAAAAAGAGTGTTGAAGAAACATGTAAGTGTCACCAGACAGAAATTGAGGGTGATTTAAGAGCAAACAGTATGTGAAGCTCAGCAGAGCAATAAGCAGTTAAGGTTGGTTCTTCTCCAGGGCTGCTGGACCTCAGCTGCCTACTTGGGAAATGCCTTTGGGAATGAAGGGTCTGAGTACTACTAGATCCAGCTTTTACATCATAATGAGTAAGGATTAAATGGAAGGCTTCTAATGTTTTATTCTGTTCTGTGTTACTGAGCAAGATTTCATTTATAAAGGTGCAGTTTTATAAATGTTCCCTGATGATATTTGTGTTTGGTGTGGTCATGGCAGGCATTCTCTCTGGCCAGGAAAGGGTGCTTATTACAGTTTGGAGGGAACAGATAGATTATATTTGCTTTTTTCCATATACTCTTTGATGTTTTTACTTAGTAATGGATAAGATATCTTTATAATGATGTCTGTCTTTGTATGATTTTTTTTAGAGTGGAACAGAGCTGCTGTAAGCACATACAAAATTAAATTCTCCAGTTAAATTTTGAAGTTGTCTCCTGTTCACAGCTTTATAATCTTTCAGACACATCAGGTCTGGTTTGCAGAAGAAAAATGAGTGGCTCTGGACAATCCCCCATGTCCATTGTGAATAGGCTAAGAAGGAATTGGCTTAAAATAGCAAATTGTGAGGTTAAGAGGGAGCTTTAGGGCTAGGAAAAATGCCAAACTTTATCAATAGAGGTGGCTGATTTCATGATTCGTGCCCTGTGGCAGCCAAGGTAGGTTGTCTCTAGCAAGAGAGGCAAAGGACAGATCCTTTTTTTCTGGTGTTCCCGATTGAGGTAATGTCCCCACATCCACAGCAGATTCACTCCTAAAACGGCCCTACATGGCCTGAGGGTAGAGAGGGAGGAGGATAATTGTGCCAGAGTTTCCAGCATCAATTATTCTGTGACTCAGAATGCACAGGGCCAAGGAACCATTCCTGCCGACTTCTGAGGGGTCCCTTTTCACCCAGAGACTGCTAAGGGCTAATTAAAATTGTGCCCTCCAACACCTGAGTGTAATGTATTGTTTAGTGACAGTGAGGGATAAATAAATTAAAAAGTCCTAACCACTTCAACAGGAGGAAAGTTGAATCAATTTTCCAATAGTTTTAAGATGCGTGCAAGTGGAAGTAGCAAGAGTTAGGATCCCATTCCTCTGGGCTCAGGTTTGGAGGTGTCTTTGAGCATTTACTCTGCCTGTTCCTGCCTTTAATGAAGGAGTGGAATTCTGGGATGAGGTCGGGCTTCGTCCCGCTGTTTTACCCTCTCTGACAGCAATTCTAGTAAAGATACATTCAAAATGCCAGCAGCAACACTGGGAGCCCAAGTGTTCTCATTTCCATCCTGTTTACACAGTTACCTGTGCAAAGTTTAGATGGTCCAACCCCGGGTCTGGGAGTCTGTTTTACTGAGGTTTTGCCTTGCCTTCCCTTGTATTCTTTTAGGAGTAAGTGTTGTGATGTGCTGTTGGCTAAGTTTCGGTTTACTTCATGGCCAGGCACTGCTGTCCCC
>VYZT01004404.1:0-35768 GCA_013400735.1 Pomatostomus ruficeps | reverse complement strand
AAAGAAGGGTGTCTTTTAAAGGTTTAGTTTATTTCTCATATCCTCCTTCTAACTCTGGTAGTAATAAATTGCACTTTGCAACTTAAGTTGAGCCTGGTTTGTCCTTGGAACGTTTTCTCCCGGTTCCTTATCTCAACTCATGGACCTTTGGGTAATTCCCTGTGTTTTTTTCCCCCCTCTCCTTCCCTCCTCTGCCCAGCTGTGGCAGGGGAGGGAATGAGTGAGCGGCTGCTGTGGGTGCCTGGCACTTAGCCAGCGTCAAACCACGACACTCATGGATGTGATCTAATATAGTCAGGTAATATTCTGTTTGATTCCAAGGGTATTCAAGGGAATCTAAGTCTAATGGATCTGCTTGATTAGGGTCTCATATATGCCTCTGTGAAAGAAGGAAAGAGCACTAGATATCAAGGAATCAGGACTAACTAACTCTCCATATAGAGAAATCTCTCATCTGGCCATTTGTGGTGAACGTGTAAGAGAGAGGCAGAAATTTGAAAGAGATTCTTCTGATTTAGAGTTTTGATGGGTTATATTAGCCAGTAATTTAGCCTGCAGCAGATGTACAAGAAAAGTAATTTTTTTTAACCCTGGTGATGGCTGAGCTTTAAACTTTGTTTACCAAAGGCAGAAAAGCTTCTAGATACTTGGTTACGCCTTGAAGTGTTATTGGATTCTGTTTGGTTTGCTTATCAACATAATTTTGCAGTGGCTTAGATACAGGTTAGAAATAAATATTCCTACTGTGGTAAAATACTGGCTCTTGAAAGCTCTTGAGCCTAGCAAAGAGATGCATAACAGGAGTTAATGGCTGAAAGATGGAGCCAGATGAATCTACAGCAGAAGAGTGATGAATGTTTTAAAGAGTAATTTTAGATAATCATTGAGATTAAGGAGGTAAAGAATAGAGGAGAGTTAACATTTCTCGATACCTTCAGATCATGATTGAATGCCTTTCTGAACGATATTTTTCAGGAAATTATGCAGTGTTGAGCTCAGTATAAAGAAAATTGGGCAAAAGATAATGGTATGTGTTAGAAGAGAGATGTCACTGGTTATCAAATGGTGTCTCCTACCTTCAGATGTTATGAATTGAAGCAGTTGAGCACTTGGTATGTGGTGGTGGGAAATGCATTTTTTTTAATGCTTCCAGGACTTCCTTATGGATTGAAAGTACAGAGATAACACTGAAGAGTGAATAATTTTTATCACATTAAAAAAACCCCATCAATCTGATGAGCCTGGACTAATAATATGTTTCACTTCAAATATAAATTATATAATGATTTATGACTGCTTTGTAATTGGAGTACATTTTTTGAAATCACACATTTTATAAAGACTTAATTTTGCAATTTAAAAAATATTTTGATGGTTTATTGCTTTATTTGAAAATCCTCTAATAGGAAAATCTTATATAGCCGGAAGTTGTCACAAAGGGAAAATCCTACATGGTAAGAAAAAACCTCATCTGCCACAACATGTAGCGTATGTCCCGGGGGATGTTTCAATGGAAAGCTGCAGTGAAACTAGAAACAAGAAAGTATTGGATGCTTAACTCCTACCCAAATTTTACGCTTGCACAGAAACAATGTTGGCATTTTCTCTCCCATCACTATTTAGAAAAAGGGCTTTTATTTCATCATTGCCCTGGAGGAGAGCTGCAAATATACCTTCCTGGTGCCAAGGACCCCACTGGTGACATCACCAGTGGAGTTGAACTCTTTTGTAGGCTGATAGAGAGTCTTTCGCCACTTCTGCTCTAAGGATGCCACTTCCAAACTGTTTCACATGCAATTTTAAAGTGGAGCATTTAAGTGTCTCTCTTTTGAGACCCATCACATTGAACTCCTGTATTTTTTTCACTGAACTGTTTCCTTGAGGAGCTTCCCTGTCAAACGATCAAATCTCTGCAGAGCTACTGGCTTTGCTTGCTGTAGCAATCCCTTCTGCCAATTCTTAGGACACGTGTGGATCTGAACACAGTCAGGAAGGACAGTGATTCATATTAGCCCAAAATGCTTCTGATGGAACAGCAGGTGTTGCTCAATGTAATCTTCTCCATGGAAGCCAAAGAGAGCCTGGTGCCTGAAACAAGTGAGGAGAGATTTGCTGGTGAAGTCTTATCCCAAATATCTATGCAAATACAGCTTTCTTACAGCATTGCAGGGCAGATGTTAATTGAGGTGAATATATGAATACGGGCTGGGGAAGAGTGCCTGGGATTGAAGGCAGAGATGGAGAGGACTAGTTGCCATCTCGATTTGTCCCTTTTCATCTCTCTCATGCGGCAATGTGTGGTTGCTGTATAAGAAGGAATGATGAGCTTAAGTGGACCTTTGATCTGATCTTCCATGTATTAACCTGCTGCATCAACATAATCATTTCTGTTGATGAATTGGTGGCACAGTAGCAGTGAAACTCTTCATCCTTTGGGAGCAAATAATCAGTTTTCTGTTCCCAGTGTGCGTGGTGTGCCTGGCTGTCACACTATACCTCATTGCTGCTAGTTAAGCCTGTATGTTAGTAGATTCTGTCTTATGAGACATGGCACTGAGATATTGCAGTGATGGAAATAGTACAAGTGCTTTAGGCAGGTACAGCAGTTCACCTGGAAACTTACAATACTGAAGAGCACAAGAAATTTTCTGTCTGAGAAGAGAAATTTTGAGAAATTTGAAGGTCTGAAGCCAACACATGCCTTGTGGGTGTGCAGGCACAGAGGCCAATACCTTGCTGTCTCCCTTTTCTGTGCTATGCTTTACTCTGAAGTAGGAGTTGTGGGATCGAGCCCCCCTTCCCACCAATTATTTATACACAGAGTGGTGTATTTCAGCCTGAGTGAGGTATTTATACCATGGGATTCTTGTGCTGTATAAATAACTTCAGCACTGCAAGCATTGCCTGCTTGACTGCAACCACACTGTTTATATAAATCTGACAATGTAACTACAGTTGTGGAAGACGATTTAAGTACAGCTGGTGAAATAAGTACACCCTTAGGAAGACATAACTAACTACACAGATAATAGTATCAGGTAACTATACCCACAGGAAAGCATAAACATGCAAATAATAGCCACAATGTAAGTGTAATATAAAAGTCAGAGGGTCTCAATATTGATATAATAGCAGTTGGGTAACTTTACTCAGAGGAGAGGAAAATAACTCTGTGAATAGCAGCTGCAGCCCAACCTCAGCGATGGGAGAGGGGAGCTCAGAGTTAGAGATGTGACATCTAACTCCCAGTAACAGGAGGTCATCTGCATGTGACCAGAGCAGGTTTCAAATTGAAACTTTAAGAATGAGCAATTAACTGTGGAGGGGGGTCTGTTCGTGGGAAGCAGAGCGCTGGGAGGGGCATGTTGTGTTCTAGCCCAAGAGGATGAGGGATGGAGGAGTGCAATGGGTTTGGCTTCTGCTCACTTCCCCAGGAATTCAATTCAGCATATTTCAGAACATGGTTTTAAGGTGAAACCAGATGCTCTGAAAGAGAAAAGGCTTCCAAACACATGAAATAGTGATGGGCCCGTTCAGCTGCAGAGCAGCAGCATCACATTTTGTGTGCTGGGTACAGGATTAGTAGAGTAACTTGTGCGGCAAAGAAGGGACAGGAGAGCAGAGAGATTCAAAAGCAGCAATTTATGCAGAGACAAACAGCAAACATAAAGGGAAATGGTTAAAATAATACCTCAGTTTGATACCTTTTTATTTTTTCCAAGTTATTCTAATTGACCTTCTAAATAGAGATGGTTTTATTTTTCTGTTTTCTGTCATATAAAAAAATAAAAAGTGAAATAAAAAAAACTGCTAACTTTTCTGTTTGTATACAGCTATTCAGCAACAAATTTGACTGAAGACACAGCAGAAGCAATCCACTTTCCCTGCCATGTTAGAAAGAGACTGTGGTCTCTGAGCTGTGTTCAGATAGAAGTTGGATTGAGTAAAATAACATGATTGCTGTCTCCTCTAGACTTTCACATGGGCTTTATATATTTCTTAAGATGTGTGTTTGACAGTAGAAGTTGAATGACTTAGTTTTAAAATAGAATCAGTGTAAAGCTTCCACACAGTCCTGGTCAGTTAAGTTATTGTGTTAAGTCAAGAAACTGGGTTTTGGAGTGAATTTTTTGAAGTGAATTTTTTCATTAGTTTTTTGGAAGCTGTTGATTATTAAAACTTGGAATTAAATACTTGTGGGGCTGTGTTGAGGGTGAGCATTGGAACACCACCAAATCCAAGGCATGGTGACTCTGAGGTTGGCAAATCACTTGGTAGATTTCTGAGAAACTTCTCTGATCAGTTCTGATTTTTAGAAACAGGGAACAAAATATAGTCTTTGATTTCTCTTTGGAAATGTAGTATAAATATGTAATGATTAGCTTGCTGTTCCTTTGTCCTTGGTGCAATGACAGCAGTCTGAATGCTGTGACAGCTTTGTAGGAGTTGGTGCTTGTGACAGACAGCTGGTTGTCGAAGGGAGCATTGTATCTTATGAACAACTCATTGGAAATCTAAGAGGTATCTCCATTTTAGAGGTAAGCTGAAGTGTCTGACTGCTTTACCTTAATGTGCCAAGGATATCCTTTACTCTGCAAGCAAGATGATCAGTAAACCCTTGGGCTCAGTATTAAATTCCTGCAGGGCGCAGGGATACAGGCACAAAGTGCAATGACTACAAGAGATAAGAGGTAAGATTTTCTGCCTGCAGCTTCCGACTTACAGGACTAAGGACATGCACTATTCCCTGCAGAAAATTTCTTAGGGAGGGTGTATCTTGAGCAATGCATATTCCCCTCTTTCAAGCTCAACCTGGGAACCTTTCCTGGTTTGAAGTGACTGGAAAGCAAAGGGGCAAGGATGTTGGGGGTTGGGTATGGGCAGCAAGAAGCCCTACAGGTAGAAGGATAGGCCAACAAAAGGGGGAGGGGGAAAGAAGTGATGCTGACCATGGAGAGATGTCAGATACATTATTCACCTGTTTCCTTCAGACCAGCTTCAGGACTCACATGCTGTTCTGCTGCATTCAATAATCACTGTGGTGAGTGCTCTGTGTAATCTCTCAGACGATTTAACAACACCAGTGGATAGGGTTAGCAGATAGTATCAGACATGAGTAGCAATGTTACACAAGCCCCCATAATCACTGTTTATGTTAGTTGAAACCAAGATTTCTGGAATGGCATGAAGTCCTTGTATTGCTTGCAGGTTCTGGTTGGGTCTAGTCCTAATCAGTGTCCTAAACAGGTCAGTAGCTGCAGAAATGAATGAGACTTGAGGACAAGTCTGTTGCAAGGGCTAACAGAGGACAGATAAGGGGTCCTCTTTCTCAGTCACTGATAAGGGCATCTTAATAATAAAATAGTTTGGGTTGGAAGGGACATTAAGGACCATCCATTTCCAACCTCTCTGCCGTGGGCAGGGATGCCATTCAGTAGACCAGGCTGCACAAAGCCCCATCCACCCTGGCCTTGAACCCTTCCAGGGATGGGGTGTTTAGCCTTTGCCACACATCAGTGAAGGGCTTTACTCTTGCTGTGATCCTACCAAATATTTTTTTCCCTCTGAATCCCAAGGTGGTAACACAGTGGTTTTTTTAGCTCCCAGAGGAGATGCCACTGCAGATGTGGTGAGTTTGGTTTATAGTAGTTTTTTTTGATCCAACTGACAAGATCTTTCACAATTTGTTGTCTTTATTGTACTTCTTCATAGTGATTAAAGAATTCAGTATGCTTTCATGTAGCTAATGACGAGAAATTATGTATTATACGGTTTCAGTCCCAAAATTCCTTCATATTCCACTTTTTTTTTTTTTCTGTAGAAGTCAGCTGCTTTGTGTCAGCCTAACTTTCAAAGAAATGCAATAAAATTTAATGGTAATGATATAGTTGTACTTCATGAAATGCATTTGTATTTTCCTTTAGAATTTCAGAATTGCAAATTTTATTTAACTCTGACTTCTGTTTCATAACCACTCTTGCTTAAGGCCATTACAGCATATTGCATCTTGACCTCTACATGCTTTATGATGAGAGAGGGCCAAATTCTACCAGCGGAGGTTGTTCACAGTGAGCTTGTAGAATTCCAAAGAATGCTCTAAATGCAGGAGGTTTGTACAGACGTTCACAGACCTGCCTACCATACAGCTGGGAGAAATGCCTGGTAGAGCAATGCGTTGATCAAAATTAGGCTGAGAAGAACACAGAGAAGAAGATAATTTAAAACTTGGAAGATTTCTTGAAGGTGTCATATACATCTACCCTCTTTCTGGTCTTCACTTGATAGTCTCTTGTGCCCACTGCTGAAGGCAGCAAAGTTCAGTTAATCTCAGTGTTGGACATTTGCTGATTTATTCATCCGAGGATTATGCTGTTGTTTGGATGTCACGTCCTTTTTAGTTGGTTGTTGTTCTCGGGGGGGAAATGTGAAAAAGGGAGAATTTGTGTCAGTCCGTAGCAGTTTTCATCAGCATCTTACACAGAAAACCGCACACTAAGCCCGTCAGAAAAAAAGCAGGTGTTTTTTTCCCTGTACGAACTATTTTCATCCAGTATTGTCTTTCCTTTCTGTTACAAAGTTTTCTTCCTGTTGTTTTCCAGCTGGCCCAAATACTATACTGCTTAGCATAGCAACCTCTTTTTAACTGAGGTTTTTCTAGTATTAATACCCTTGTGTTTCTGTCATTGGAAATGCTATTGTTGCTATACAAAATTCCTCAAAAGTATCCTGTGATCGAGAAGTTGTCTTTTGTGAAGCCAAACCGAATTGCTAAGGATATATCTGTATAAGGATGGCAAATCTTCATCAAAAATTGTCAATGTTGTAACACGTGAATTTAACTGAATACCATAATCACTGTTTCAGTGGACTTGTAGCTGAATTGCTTGCCTTTTCTGTCTAGGTCACCAGCTTATTCACAGGAAAAGGTCCTCACAATAATGTGACTTTTTATAAAGTGTCATGGTAGTCTGCATTTCCTGTATGGACAAATCCATATATGATAAGTGGACACACTGGACAGAGGCAAAGGACTGAGAACAAGTGGGATTTTGGTGCTGGAGATCAGTTTTGGCTATAGCAGGTGAGGCACCAAGGGTTAGTATTGCTGCTGCCACATGTGCCGCACTATAAAATTTTTCTCTCCACATTGCCAGCCCAGTGGAGTTATTGCATGCTGAAGTGTAGTTCAGTATTAAAAAAGAGCAATCAAGGGAGGGTGGTTCTTTGTGTAACTTAGGATGCTGTGGATGAAAGGAAAATATCATGCTCTGCACTTTGGCTTTGAGATGGGTCAGGAAAGCTCAGTAGTACTGAGGAAGAGCAAAGCTTCACGAAGGATAAGAGGTGGGATTTAACTCACTGACTGATCTCCTGTTTTAGTACTTCTGTGGCTTTTCAAATCCTTCGTCTTGTAGCTCTGTCAGGCGAGAGACAGAAAGGTATCTTGAAAGCCAGAGAGGTGTCCTGCCTGGGCACCTCTGCAGCAGGACCCCAGGAGTATGGAGATGACCATTACCACTTGTCATCTCAGCCCTCGAGTGTCAAAGCCCTTGTCCTTCCCTTGCTGGTGCTCAGTGTTTGTGTACTAAGCTGTGACCCTGCCTAAAGCCAAAGGTTCTGCTGCTTGCAAGTTTTACAGTATTTCTGAGCTGCTTGGGAAGACAGTCCTTCAACCCAGTTTTCCCACTAATCTTCATTTCTGCATGAAGATAAAAGTGTTTTCGAGGATTCCCTTGAGGACTAATTTAGAGTTCAGTTTTGATTGAATTAGTTGGATGTATGTAAATAGAATCATGCATTTAACAGAAACCCAGATGAAAGACACTTTCAGGAGGGCTCAGGGCAAATGCTGCCATTGTAGCCTGCAGTAAGCACCTCAGAGCAAATCCGGCACTTCTCCCTCTTACCGTGATTTATTCCTTTCTCCTTCACATCTCAGCCACTGGTGAATGCTGTTATTTCAAGATGCATATTTGTTTTGGGCACTTGTGCCTCAAGTCTACCTTGGGTCTTTGGCTGGCCCATTTTACATAGTTGTAGGCCACAGAAAAAATACTTTTGTGCTGTTCCAGAAACCCTTGTGTTTGTAAAACTAGAGCCATAATTACGGATTGCACAATTTGGTGGCGTGAACAAGGAGGGGGTAAAGATTAAGCAAAACTGCTTTAATTAGCTGTCTCTGTGTTGGGGCACAGGCAACCCATGTGTCAGCAGTGAGAGAGGGGGTTTTGGGATGTTTCATTACCTCCCTGCTGTGAGCAGGGATAAGGAACAGCCACCTGCAAAGCTGACAGCAAGGGCAGGAAATGCAATGAGTGGAGCGGGGTTGTGAGTATAGCTGGGGGCTTGAAGGGCTGCATAGTCCTGCATCTCCATCCCACAAACTGGGAGCATAGGGACTGACAGACAATTTACACCTTGGCAAAATAAGCCTGGACCACCAGTTTCTTCTCCAGATGTATCTCCTGTGAATGCTTGAGGAAAAGTGACTTCCAATGGCTCAATTCTCTTCCTCATGCCAAGAACCTTAATTGCAATCTTCTTGACTGGTAGTTTTTCTTCATCTGGGTACCTTGTGAGGTCATAACAGGACCGTATCACTGCTTTTGCACCTAAAAACCCCCTTTCATCTTCCTGTGGGAAGCCCTAACCTCAGCAAGTTCCTGCTGGGTGGCTGCTGGGAGGCACTGCTTGTTGCTGATGCGGCAGGGTTGGATCCACCTGCCAAACTGAGAACGCAGAGAAGGTCATGAGTTATGGGGCAGGGGACAGAACTTGTGCTTTGGAAGTGACAAGCATGCTTCCCTTCCACCTTTCCACACTACGCTGGGGCCTTAGTTTGTGTTTCCTTGGGTTTGCAAAGCTCAGTGCTACAATCTGGAAACTGTTGGGCTTTACATGGCAAAGAGGACCATGCACTGACAGATGTATGTAATCAGCTGCGGGACTAATTCTTTAATTTCAGCTTTCTTGTAGCAGCACAAACATCCCCAGGAACAGCAAGGCTTGTTGAGCCTTATATGAGGAATAATCTCTTCAGTGCTGCCCTCGCTTACAGCTATGCTCTTTAGTCAGGGCCTAATCCAGTTCAGATGAGGCTGTGCTGCTTCTTGGGCATGTCTGTCTGGGATATGGTGCTATGCAGCCAGATACCCTCCATCATTATTTAAAAGCAAAGTAAATAAAGTGGTGTCCATCTCCTCCCTTCCACCCCTAATCCTGCCTATCTCTTTCCCTGAATATGGGCTCTTGAGGATTATTTAGCCAAAGGCTAAATCACATTATGTCATACATATTAACTGGAAACAAAGCAAGTGTCAGCAGACACCTGAGCAGATGCCAAATGTCAAATTTGATGGAAAATGCTTAATTATTTCTCCCAAGCCTACTTTTTTCCCCCTCCTCGTGTGTTTTCTGAATATTCCTCTTTTGCAGTGTGAAATGTCCCCTGATTCAACCCTTGGTTCGGCTCTCTAGGATGGAGATTCTTGTTCTTACAAGAAGCTAGGAAACTCAGATGAGGGAGCTTGGAAGAATGTGATTGTTTGAACGTAGTCTTTGCAGCTTATTTTTGTTCTCAGTTTCATGGTCAGCTTCCATCTATAGAATTGTTTTGAGTGTTTGAGGTTTTATTTCTGCTTTCTGTCCCTCATCTCTTCAGTGAATTTTTGCACCTTATCTCTTTGGCTGTATTTTTACTACTCACTGTATTCCATGGGAGTGAGTTGCGGAGAGCACGGTGGTGATATGATGAAACTTGAGAGTAGATGTGCTTGGGATTGAGTCTGTGTTCCTGAGTGAAATTACAGGTCAAACTGCAATGGTGGGAGTCTGAAATATGCAGAAACTTGCCACAGGAACTGTGCATGATGTGTATGAAATTCAGGTTCAACTCACTGTAGTAAAGCTAGTCAGGGTATAGGCTTAAAACATTCTTTCCACAGCTAAGATGAGTGCATTTTCTGTAAGGCTATTCTGGGAGGACTGTGCTATATTCTGCTGTTGGTCTAGTGATGAATTCAGCTGAGTTTTTTCCCTAGGTGGGACAAATGTGTGTTTAGGAAATCATTGTTACTCTTAAAGGATAAAAAATCCTGCCGTACAAAGACAGAGCAGTTGGGTGTGTAGCCATTCAGGACAGCAGTGAGGATTTGAATACACAGTCTAGGTTTGAATTCAGGATCTTTAGACTGGTGCTGCTTCCAGGAGCTGTATTCTAGCTGTATTGGAGAGCTTTATATGCAGGGGTTGAAAACTGTACCACCAGCATATCCCAAAGGATGGAAGGAGGGATTTAGAAACCAAGAGGACTTTTGGGAACTGAGACAGTCCTGGGGACACTGAAGGTAACTCATACTCTCCTGCTCCTACAGGTGGGGCAGCTGCCGTGCCTGCAATGTGGCTTCAGCGCTGTGCAACTGCTGCCTGGGGCTTGCATCAGTGACAGCAGCGACCTTCCTGCAACACAGGCAATGTGACTTCTCCTCTTGCAGACAAGAAAGAATTGATGAGCCTGGGTCTCTCCAGGTCTCTCCAGGAAGAAATAGGGTTTTCTCTCTATGAAACTTCCCTGTTTATAGGTTTTTTCCAGCTTTTCCTGCTTCTTGTGCCATCCAAGCACTGAGCAGTGCAGTTGCTTCAGAGCACAGCCCAGAATGTGTAGCCTGTACATGGAGCCTGTTGACAGTACAGAAGTGAGATGTGTTTCATTTTTTCATACTTGACATCTTTTCTGTGATAAATGAATATCCTGTGCTTGGATTTCCCTGCTTTCCAGATCTGCCTGTGTGTCTTCCCCTAACATTTCTGTTTGCTGAGTCTCCCCTGTCCCACTGGGGCAACCCAGCCGCAGTAAAGCTCTTCCTCGTGCAGTATCTCTCAGCACACAGGGAACCATGATTTGGGAAGAGGGGCAGTGATAGTGGTGTGTGCATTTACTGTTACAGTATTTTCATAGAGGAGGGAAACTAGACAACATCTACAGGACCTGAGAGCTGCATGGCAGGACTCAAGCAGCCTCTAGCATGACATTATCATAAAAAAGTGAATTCTAAAAGGAAGAGATTGAAGTAAATTTATACTTGTTCTCTTTAAAAGGTAGCTTCCTTAATGCCCCCATGCTCTCGCTTGCACCTGAGCAGTCTTTGCCATCTTCAAGTAATCGTCCACGTGGGTGTCTGGGCTCACACAGGGTCTCAAATGCCCTTTCCCATCGGGTTCTGGTGTTCGGAACATTTTCAGTCCCATCCAGAAGCAAACCCAGAGCAATTCACTTTGATGTGTGAAGTCTGAATTAATGAAATTACTGAATTAATGTTTTATGCCTCTTGGGGAAGAGAGCAAGGGGAATGTGTTGGCCTATATTTCATCAGAGGGAAAAACTTGTTTAGTTGTATGCACAGAAACAAGATATCTTAGACTGTATGGTCTCTGTGTTGAACAAGTGCAGGATCTCCAAACCTGCTCCGCTTTTATGCAACAGTTTCTTGCATACCCTTTGCCGTGTTTCCGGCCAAAACAAGGGGAAAGTGAAACAATTTCTTTTCTTGAAAGCTGAAATAGGGCTTTGAAGAAAAAACATATTTTCTGGCCGTTTGTGGCAAGACTTGTTGGAGAGCAGAAACCCCCTCACTTCTGAGGAGGAAGTTCAATTTCCTAAGTTTTGAAGCACTTGGATGTTACAGTGATTTGCTTCTATAGAGGAGGTTTGACCATGGGACCCTGGATTTAGAGCAGCCTTTGATTGGTGTGATGTGAATTGGGCTCTGAGAGGCCCCTGGATCTGTAGATTCATTGGTGTGTGGAAGGACTGCTGCCTGTTTGGTTATCACCATTAAACCACTGAAGAGAAAGGAGATGAGACTCTGAGTTTAAAATAGTACATATCCTATAATTTAAAATGTGCACTTTCATATTTATTTACTCAGAAGCTGAATTAAAGTAACAAAAACACCTAAATGTGCATTTCATAAGACTTTCATCATGCAGTTCATAGTTTTAATATTCTTGCACCCGGTTCTGTTTTATGTGGTTTTTATGAGCAATCTGTCTGGAGTGATCAGGGCCAGTGCAGGCAGTGACAGTGTTTGCACATGGCTTTCTGAGCACAGAGAAGTGGAAGCTGGCAGCCTGGAGCTGCCTGGGGCCAGCCTGTTTGCCAACAGATCAGGTTCCCTGTGTCCTGGCTAAATTATGCTCTGATCCTGCTCCACACAAGGCATGTTTTTCCAGTAAGTTGAGTATATATCACTTGTTCAGCTGAATCTCAGCTGGACTCTCTTCATTGGACAGGGCAGAATGCTTTAGTATTCTAATTAGTCATTAATTGGGGGTGTGAGGTCTTAACACATAATGCCTGGTGAGTCACAGGAGCTGTTGGGGTGAGCCCCCAACTTGTTTTCTCAACTCCAGCATTCAGCAAACTACAAATGGGGAGGGAACAGGAAGGTTTTAATTTTTTTTTTTTTTGAGAAACCAAGTCATCTTATGCCTTCCCCATATGAAATAGCTCTAAGAGAGTGAACATTTTTCTGCAATAACATTGATTATTTTTCTGTGGTGCTTGCTCACAGCAACAACGTGTTGCTGTGGTTCCTGCACATTGTTCTGGCAGGGTATTTTTTAAAATTATTCTTCTCTGCAAAAGATGCTCTTGAGAATTGATCCTGAATCAAAGGTAAAGGAACACTGCATAACTGAGAGGCAGTTAGCAGCAAGCTTTGTTCATCTGCAAAATTTCCTGGATTCTGTTTGGTCCTTTTTATTAGCTTTATTTATCTGGGTAGAAGCTCATGGAGATTACAGTCTCAGTTTCCAGGATGATTTGTCCTAGTCTCCTGGCTTTGAAAAATGGTCTCCAAACCAACTCAGGGGTGACACTCTGGCTGTTCTTTTTTGCTGTTTGCAATCTGTCCTGTTGCTATAGGAATAGTTTGTTTACTTCTTTTCCCACTCACTTCCCGTAAATCTTTTCTCCCTTTCTCAGGGTGTGAATTATGACTTGTAGGAGGTTGGTGAAAATCACCCTCAAAGGGATGGAAAGCACCAATTTGCTGTAGGTCGTTCATTTATAAAGGCTGGGAGAAACACTCATAGAAATCACAACTCTGAGCCTTTTGATAGGTGTCCCCTTTGCTCGTGGCACAGCAGTGGTGTGGATTGCATTGCTCTCCCCTGGCCAATTTTGTCCCTGCAAATCCCTGGACTAGCAAAGGGAGTAGCAGGGGGTACATTGCCGCCCTGTGTACAGACCCCTTCCCTCTAGATCCACCATGGAAAAAAGGCTTGGCTTTCCCCTTGCATAAAAATAAGCCTCCCCTATGGCTCAGCTTAGTGGAAATCCTAAAAAGTGAAATATTTTCCAGTAGTTCATAACACTGGCAAACCTGCATGTGGGTGATGTCTTCTCAGGTATTCTCACATTTTGGACCTGCAAGGTAGGACTTTGCTGGACAAAGAGTTTCGAGGGAGATATTTGCCATTTCAACAAATTTTATTTGGGTTTTACAATGAGAAAGCCTTTAGAAGAGCAGGAGGCTGGGTCTGACCATGCTGTTGTCAGTCTGGATTTAACTGTGTTAAAGGGAATGAGGTTAGTCTAGATTGACACCAGCATAAAAGGAGAGGGCAGAATTAGGCTTATGATATCTAAAAAAGTCTTAGGTCCTGATTCATCAGAGGAAATCAGTATTGCTGAATTTTTCCTAAAGCCCATATTTTAGCATTTTGCTGACAGGGGACGTTTATTTTTATTCAGAAATATCAGAAAGGATGAAGAGGAACACTTTAGAAATGGTTTCCTTCTGACTAGAAATATAATTGGCTCTAAATTTGAGGCTAAACAGGAGAAAATGTATTTCAGGTTGAGAATTTCTTATATGTTAAATAAGGTATTTTACTGCTGAAAGCAGCTTGTAATGCAAATACTGTGTCAGTTGCAATGATAACAGTGGTGTACTTATTTTTGATAATGAAAGAACATAGTATTATTTTGAACCAAGGAAGCTATACAGTGGTCATCATGTCAGACTTTTTTTTTGTTTTTACTGGCAATAACCTATTTCTGTATGATGTTGTAATCATGACATAATCACAATCTTGAGATAACACAAGGACTTGACTGCCCTTTGTGCATCAAAATACCCCAGAGGTGTAATTATCTCATGGCTACTACATTCTCTGACAAGACTTATAGCTTACTTATTGCAGACCCTGAACACTGATATGTACAGAAAACATTAAATATTCATTTGCTGATACATGTATTTATAAAAATCCCATTTCTCCATTGAGTGAGCGGTGGTTTTCAGGTCACCGACTTCAACAACTATGAAGATATTTGAGGACTCTGAGATTCTTGCTTATTTGAAGTTCTATAGTTTTCCTTTTTTTGGGACAAAATAAATGCAGTGACTACTTTGCTAGGAAAAGGAATACATGTCTTCCAGGTTATTCTGCTAATAGCCCCGGTGTACTGCAGGTGCAACTCTGCTGGCCCCTTTGTTGTACATCCATGTAAATATGCAGTGCTCTGTGCAGGGCTGCAGCTCTCCACCCTATGCACAGATTGAGCTTCCACCTTCCTCGTGGTTCACAGTGGGGAGGGACACAGTCTTGGTCTGGCTGCAGGAGGGGAGTAAAGCTTCCATTTAATCTCTTTTGTCTCCCTCATCATGGTGAACATTTTTTCAAATTGTTACAAAGTGCTTGACTTTTCTGCAGGATGAGCAAATCCATCTCTCCTCCCACCAAAAACATCCTTCATGTGTGTTGAAGCAGTGGATACCTCCACAGTCATTTGTGGCCAAAGCAGCCCTGTGTTTGGCCAGCAACTGTCTGGGAGGCCTCAGATTTGAAAAGAAAAAATGACCAGGGTTAGTAGCAAATGTTAGAAGATACCTCAGCTTTTAAAAGCAAAGCAATTTGTTCTCAGCTGTATCAGCACAGAGTTGTCCAATTCACCTTTTGGAGAGTGGAACTTATTTGTGTCTGTGTAATCCTTGTTTGTGTGACCTGTGGTGTCCATACTGTACATGTATGAATGCTGTGTGTGCCCTGGGGTCACTTTGGAGTCTATATTTGTGTTGCATTGGCTGCTGGAAGTGCCAGGTTTGCTCCTTTCAAGCTACTCAGGATGAGGAAGAAGGTGGGGATCTCTCCAATGAGTTTTGAGCAGTGCATTAGTGTCGCCTCTGATACCAGTAAATGACCCAGGAAAATCAGCTGGAAGCTCTCACCAGTGATTACATGGCCGTGCAGAAAGAGGTATCTGTGCCTCAGGGGCTTTTCTGCTGGTGTGCCCCACTTGAAGTGATGGATAAACCCTGGGGCTGCATCTTCCTCAATGACAAGTTAAATCTTCCCCTCGCAATTGTCTGAAACCCAACTTCTGGGAAGTTGGACAAGCTGAGTAGTTGTGCTGCTGCTTGTGTTTCTCCAAAAGTCACAGGCAGTGAAGAGTGCTCTGCCTGAGTCCAATGTAAAGCAATGGAGTAGGATCCAACAAGTGTGTGCTTTTTTTCTTAAGGAAAAAGAAAAGGGAAAAAGCACAATGAATCTCAGGTGGTCACCCCAGGTAGTTTGCTGCCTTTTTTTCTTGCGCTAACTAATAGTCCATTACAGGAAATAAAGATTACCTGCTGATGTACCAACACATAGGGATGGTACATGAGAGGAAGATGTTTTCTGGATCCAAGAAGCCAAACTGCTTCTAGCTGGAGCTGTGTCTTCTGTAACAGCTGCAGGAGCAACCTTTGTAGAAGTGAGGAGCCCCCTGTGCTATTCTTACTGAAGAAAAAATAACAAAACCCTGCATGTCCAGACATGCCATAGCTTCAGGTTGGGGTATTCCTGTTGTGATGAGAGAGAACCGTGTGGGTTTGCAGTACCAATCTATGGTGATGCTTTTGGAATTTGTTGTTTTGTTTCAATCCTTCTGCAGAGCCTAGATGTCATCTTGCCCTTATGTTACTTATAAAAAATTTTTTGAGAAAAACAAAGTAAGGCATCAAAATGCCTTTGTTGTATGTTTTTGATCTGTTCAGCCCTGAGAATACCTTTCTGCTATCACCTACCTCAGGTATTTAGCTATGATTTGAAGGAGAGTATCACTTTTATGCTTTACGTCCTTGAAAGGAAGTTAAATGAATAGCTCCTTTACTCCTTTTAGTTTGTCTTGGACTCTTCACCCCAAAGAAATTGGGAAGCCAAGTGGAATCAGAGAAGGGCTGCATAGCAAGCAGTTTGCCCATGAAATGCATTTGTTTTTAATTGCTTCATTAAGTCAGGTTATGATGGTTTATATGACCTTACCCAATGCAGTCTCAAAACAGGATGCTGTCAGAAGTTCTGGAATAACGGAGTAATATTCATTGACTGGGGTTTTCTTGCTTGTGTTTTTAGCCGTGTTGGTCACTCATGGTGGTTATACACATTAAGAATGGTTTGTCATGAGTAAAGGCAAGGTCATGAATGTTTTTTCATGATTATTTGATGCGCCTGTGCTGCGATGCTGTTGGTAGGGGCACCGGGCATCCACTTGCAGTTTCAGGGGCTAGCCGGGCCGCTCCGTAGACACGGGAGGGCTGGGGAAGTTCCTGCAAGATTTCACCCAACCCACCGATGGTACAGGTGTGCTGAAGNGGGCGGAGGCGGAGGGGAGACAGCAGTGCCTGGCCATGAGATAAACCGAAACTGGCCAGAGCAGACCGCAACAGGCTTGTTTTTCCACCAGGAATTAATTCCTTGCCGGTAACACATGAAGGAGGCATGGGGCTGTCATGCTGTGGTTCAACGGGGTGGGTGTTGGGCTCATGGATTTCTCATGGTGCCTCCAAGGGCTGTGTCTATCAGCTGTTACCAGGCATCACAACCAGTGAGAGTACAGTCATTCCCAGCAACTCACAGAGCAATTTTCAGCAAAGGTATTTTAAATTATTTGGCTGGTGTTTAATAAACATGGCTAGAGAAGGACCCTCCATGTTGCACATCTGTTTTCAAGAGGGGTCTAGCAAACAGAGGTGGTGTGTCCAAGGCAAAGCAAGATGGCTCGGCAGCAGGAGCTGGCTTTCCTCCCTCCATGAGGGAACAGGAGCCCTCTCATTTCCTGGCATGTATTGGTGGCTTGTGTAATGGACAGATACAAGAACACCCGCCTGTTCCCATGATAAATGATGTTTGTAGGTTTCAAACTGTTTAAATAAGTCTTTTAGCCACTAAAAATGTAGAACAAAAAAACTCCCACTCTCAGGTAAATATTATGCTGCATTTGTATTCCAAACTCTCTAATAGTATAAAAAAGACATTTTGAATGCTATTCCTTTTGCCTTTTTAAATTCTCCCTTTGAATATCTCAACTGTTAAATTAGTTTCTGGATTCATCCCAAACTTATGAATATTTCTTTGTCCCTCTTCCCTTATCTGTCTCTCCTCCCCCATTGTTTTCCAGAGTAATTTCCACTGGATGAATTTTTTGGAAACAGCATTTCCATGTGTAGCTCTTACTCACCCAGTACATCTTTCTTTAAATAAGATGATACTGGTGTTTTTTACATCCTGGATGGTTCTGTTTAATTGCCAAGAGCTGGACTGTTGACTTGGATGAAGCCCCACTGTGTGTAAGTGCTCTTCCAAGCATTGATTAGGATGGCAGGTTTTGACAGCTGAGTCAGCCAGAAATGTTGAAATACACCATTTGGGACTGTTTGTTGGTGATAATGAGTCCACAGACTTTTTTTCTTTCTTTTTTTTTTTTTTTCCCCCCCCTAATGTTTAGAGCTTTCTCCTTAATTAGGACAAGGGCATTCTTCAGATTCCCTTGAAATGGATGCAGCACCTCCTATTCTCCTTCAGCGGTCATTGCTATGGATAATTTTGAAGGAAACAAGTGAGATTTAGGAATTGATTAGAAGTATCGCATTTGTTTGGTTATTTACATTAAAGCTCACTGAGAAATTGATTTCCATAGTAATTCTTGAGGTTTGTGGGACAAAAATGAATTCTAAATCAGAATGCATCTAAACTTTAAAATTTTCCCAGCAAGTTGAAATTTTATTCCTTATGAAAACACTGAAATGAATTTCTAGGAGAGTAGATTGCTGTCTGGCATTTCTGTGGGAACTGAACTTGGCATTATTCTTATTAGCTTCATTTGAGTTCTGCAGGGGAAGGTGATAGGAGAGTGGGAAAATCCACATCAAGTCAAATTTGCAGTTGCTGGGACTTGCAGCCTCTGCATCTCCATGGATTCCTGTGCTTCCAGGCCTGGAATGAACTTGCAAGTGTCAAGCAGGGCTGAGCATGCTGCTTGGCCGCTGTGATATGTGTTTGTAGCACATGAAGAGGAAATACAATTGCACGCCTTTCTCATTTGGTCTCCACCCGATTGGTCCAGACTCCTTGCACAACCTGATATTCATCCATCCCTCTTCTCTTTTCCCTGTTGAGCTTCTTCTGACAGACCCTCAAACTGGTTGATTTCTGAACATTATCTATGTTGTGGCTTTTGTGGACATGGAAACCTTGGTGAAACACAGCAGAGCCAGCCAGTAGTAAGGCTCCCATGGATGTTCATGAAAATGAAGCTGCTTCTATCAAAAGTCCCCTTAAAAGCCTGTCAGTCCTTTGGAAAAGCGTACATTTAATCAGAAATTTCCTTTATTTCTGTTGCTCCTCTCTTTACTCATCCATTTCCTAGTTGCCATTCCCAAGATTGTCTTTGTCTTTTCTTTTACTTCCAAACCTGAAATTCTAGTACCAAGTGCTATTTTTGGGCTGCCAGCCCCTTGCAAGCAGCTAGGCTTGGCACATTTTGGGGAAAATGCAAACAGCTTCTCTGGGCAACAGAGGAAGCCAAAGAGCTGAAACCTAGTCTTGATAGAATCCAGGGAGTTTTTAGTGTCATGAAGTTCTTTAGCAAGAGCTGGTTTTTGTTTGGTCATGTTGTGCAGTGCTTATTTTTCAATAAGAGCTTCAACTTCACCTGAGTATATCTGTAGTGATTACAGGACTGATCCTAAATGTCTGGGGAGAATATGCTAAATTTCACTGCTGTTGGTGACAGACTTTACTAATACCTGCCTCCACAAGCCTACGGCTTTAGGCATCTGCTTTATTTAGGCTTCCTGCAAATTACACCCCTAAGAAGCTTAGGGGAGTGAAATAATCTGTACTGACAAAGTGTGGTGTGGAAATGTCCCTCCTTAACTATTTTGCTGATACATGACTTCAACGTGGAAGCAAAGGAAGATTGATGGCAGAGAACAAGTGGAAATCACACTGATGTTTAGGCTTGATCTGTGTTAGGCACTGGAGAAAGAAATCAATGGAAGAGGGAAATTTGGTCCAGAAGTATCATTCCTTTTGTTTCTGAATTGTCCAAGGTGCTGGTGAGGGAACTCAGCATCTTGTGCCAGAAGCACCACTGTGTATTGCTTTGTCTGGCAGTGCCATCTTTTCAGAGCATTTTTCAATTCCCTCAGAATTTCAGTGGGAGAGCTGAATCTCTGAAACTGGTGCAATGAGCCCATGACTTCATTTCGTAATGGGGTCTCCTGAGGTCATTAAGAAGGTGGTGAGATTTGGGAGAAGCAGTGAGCTGGCTGCTTCTCACTGGCTATGGCAGCTTCAAGGGTCAGCAGATCCTGCAATTAACAGGGAACAATGAGCCAGGCAGGATGCTCTGGCACATGAGCTGAGATCCTGGGCGGAAGATAAGAGAAGAGGACGAAGACAGTGAGAAACTTGGGAACAGCTTTCTTCTTGCAGCTCTCGTCAAGGCTGAACCCTGGCCAAGGAATCCTCTATTTGAAGGAGAGAATGATATTGTTTGTTCTCCTATATAAGCTCAGATTCCCGTATTATAGCCCTGATTACTGTGTCATCTGAGTGCTTGAATGTATTTGAGTTTTCAGAGCATCTTAATGGTGCACATGCTCTTATCCCTGTTTTTAGCTGGGTTGTTGAGGCCAAAGTCCTGCTGATTTCAAGGGGCTGGCTTGGCACCCTGTGGCTTGGCCCATCACTTTGCACAGGTCCTGAAGCAATGCCATTCGCCTCTCCTAGTGGTAAATCATGGATCCCCTACCAAGAAAAAGAAGGGTGTTTTGGGGCCAATTGGCAGCTCTGAGGTCTCTCCATGATCTGGCCAGAGGTCCATACAGCCTGAGCTATCTCCTGCTTGCAGGAGGCTGCCTCTGGCCTCCATTTCTTGATTACAGCAAGACAATCAGGGCTATTTCAACTGCAATGATTGCAAACAGGCTTTGGGAATCTGATTGTGCACAGCCATACTTGACACTGCTGGAGAATAGGGTAGGATTTGTTCCTCTTTAGCTTTCTGATCTTCAAAATAATAACAACAGTTGTCAGTGTGAATCCTCTGTGAGGCAATGAGCTCAAAAGCCCCTCTGTGAGGTGTGGTGTAATCTGTTTGCCTGCAGAACAGGTACATTTTTGGAGGTAGGAGAGCAAACTGTGCCCACCTCATCCCACTGAAACACGTTGCACTATCAGTACAGCTTTGATCTGCTGCGGAGTAAATATCTTCCTAGTTCTTCTTAGCTGCCAAATCCCCCACCTCCTTTGGAACTGTCCACTGAACACAAGCCATATTTCACCAGGTTTTGGACTGAGTCCCACTTTTCAGAATCAAACTCCTTGTCAGTTAATGCGTCTTTTTGCATGACACCCTCAGGCTGATTTCAGACTGGCAGAGCAGTTTCCAGTTTCATTCCACCAACGATTCTCCTGCCATTCTGTCTTAAAAGCCATGTGTGTAACTTGGCTCCGCTTGCTCTTTCGAAGTTATCTCTCTCAGTACTGTTTTTTCTTTCTAATCTTTCACTTATAAGCCTCAGGGAGTCACATAAAAGTAGAAGTTTGGACCCATGTGTGGTTTTTTGCCTCTGTGAAGGGCTGGAGATCATCTTCCACTTAGAAGCCATGATTACAGGGTCAGTCCCTTTAGACTTGGATACTACTGAGCCACCTGTGGTACTTTATGCTCCTGAAAAACTCCATGTTTCTCTGAGCTTACTTTCTTTGGCAGCTGTCTGCCAGCCAGCATTTGGCACAGGATCAGTGTTGTCACCTTTCCAGATTTCTTTGCCAAACCAAAATAAATTTTAGAGAGGCTTTAACATGGGAGTGCTGAGAAACAGTACCAGAAAACATCAATTGTGCAACATTCAAACTTTCATAAAACAGAACCCAGAGTTTTGCTGTAACAATTCTTTCTTGGTCTCTCCACTTTCCCTCCCATAGAAAAGTGTCTACTACATGTTTCTGGGCTTGGCTCCAGCGTACATTTGTGTGTCTGTGAGTCCCAGGGATTATGTGTCAGTCACCAATGTCACCAAATGTGTCACCCCACTTTTCTAGGGCTGTGACTCTCCCCCTCCCCCTACCTGTGCTCTTATGGTCACACAACAGGCTTTGGAGGCCAAAAAGACACTGCAGGTGCTGGAATAACTTGTGAGCTACTATTAAACAAGTGAGAGAAATTAAGGTAATTGCAGAAAAGGACCTGGAAAAGAAAATGTGTGAGTCAGATGAGTTCATATTTTACTCAGGCATTTTTAATAATTTTCCATGATAAATGGCCACAGTCTGTTCCCAGTATTGTTATTGTTATAGTGAAAATACCATGGCCACTGTCAGGCACTGAAATTTATTTATGTGGTTGGTGTGGGTTTTGTTGGCTCTACAGCAATTACAGCTCTTTATTCTTTCACAGGTATTTTTGGACAGCTAGTGTTTTCCTGCCCCAGAAAAAGAAACAAAAAAAGCGCCAAATATCCACTTGATGCTTTTAAAATCGTAAAGATTTTAACACCATCTAGCCTTTTCTTCTTTGGCAGTTTTAATTCTGAGACCACATTCCCTTGAAATAAGCATTAGCTTAGTGTGAGACGTTGGAAGTAGCTGCATAAATCCTTAATTGCGCTGCCAGGCCTGTGCTCATCTTTGCTTGAAGATTTTGAAATCCCCAACTTTCATTTCTGTAGCTGTGGTCAAGCTGGTAAGATGCTGCAGACAGGTGGCAAACCTCCAACATTATCCTCTTTCTCTTTTGCCTTGATTTATTGTCATGTTTACTATTTTGTAATAAAGCCAAAAGCCCAAAATAATTCACTTGAAATGCAGCAGTAGCAAGACACCAAGCTGTTGTCTTCTCAAATGCTTCTCATGGTCTTTGAAACAACTGGAAAATAGTGAAGGAAAGGGAATGAAATGGCAAGACATCAGCAGAAATTTGCAGAGGGGCTCAGTGCCACTGATTGGTGTAAAAGCAGGTGAAGACTTCATGACAGAAAGCCTAGCAGCAGTGCTGCATGGTGTGATTAATAACTGCAGCATGTTGTGCTTTCTCCAGCCTCACAGAAACTCAGTTATGCAGGAAGTAAAATATGATGTAGTAGGGAAGGATCAGGTTAGGGCTCACCTGTGAAACAGTAGTTGGAGCAGGATGCATCTCCTCGTTTGGAGGCTTTCTAAGGGTGGAACAAAGACGTGTTGTGTCTGTGGTATCTGTGTGCTGCAGCACACCCATGTGTTCCTGTGATTTCCTGGAACTATGTTCCAGCAGCTGGTGATGGCTTTGAGAACTTAGTGCCAAGCACTATCTCTGGAGAACAACGCCTTCAGTTTTGCCTGAGGGTTGCCTACCGAAAGACAGGCCACAGGTTTGTATCTGCTTAAATCTGTCAGCTGTAACTTGGTTGGCCTGGCATAGGCAAATAGCGCTGTGTTTCTGCATCCTTTGCTCCTTGGATTCTTCCTACTGAAAACCTCTCTCCCTTTAGTGTTTGTGGCAGATGCACCATACCTATGCTTTATAAAAATTCAAGGCAATAGTATTGGCGTCCTCCTGTTTGAAATCAGTTGGCATGTCCCAGTGCTGAGAAATACTTAATAGTACTACTACTTAGGGAGCAGGCTCTTCCACAGGGCATAGAATGGCTCTACAGTCTGGGGTGGCATTAGACAGGAGCAGGAAGAAGAGGAGGATTGCCGGGAATGAAGGGCAGCAAGGAGGCTGTTCTCAGTCATGTTGGGAAGAGGCAGCTGCTGTGTGCTGCTGACTCATGTAATGACCCTTGTGCTAATGCTGTTCCCTATCATTTAACACAAAAATAAAACTGCTAAACTGAGACTGACTTGAAACTTGCATAGTTTGCTTTGGAAGACATTTAAGAGCAGCTATACTTTAACTGTAGGACTCTGATTGGAAAAGGAGAAACAAATAAATAGTTTACATTAACTTAGCAATATTACTCTGTTATTATTGAACCTTCCTAACTTCTACCCAAATCTTTGCTCAAATCAAGCAGCTTCAGATGATTTGTGAGAAGTCGTAGGTGAAACTAAGTGTGTGATTATTTGAATGGAAACCAAAGTGTTTCCAGTACTCACAGTAGTTAGTGAGATGCTTTGAAGGTTTTTTCACCTCTTAAATCCTTAGTGCTTTAAGGCATCGATTTTGGCCTTCAAATGACTACAGCAACTTGCTGCCCTGACAGTGGAATACATTTTGAAAGCAGTGCAAGTGCAATCTACAGGATTAACAGCCTGGATGGCCATAAAGCAGAAATCTTTCCAAAACAGAGAACTTATGATTACTTAATCATGAAAAAGTAGCCTACAAGGCCCGGGTGGTTCATGGTAGCTTGTTGCCTTTTATACTGGCAGGTGGGAAAATACAAAATGAGTTGAGTGCAGGCAGCATCTGCAGTCACAGGGGACACACAGGTTGTATCTTTGGTCCCCAAGAGCCTATCTCAGCAAAATCTTTTGTGCTGTTCCTTGCTGTCTTGCTTTCCTGCTGCTCACTGTATTGCTGCAGCTCTCTAAAATATTAATGAAATGAGAAGGAGATCGCCTTCACATGGCACTCTACAGCATTGCTTGCTGGACTGAGAATCTGGGCTGCAGTACAGTCCCAAATCCATGTGTTTTGTTTTTATAGAAGTAGTAATGGTGACTTGGTATGGATGACAACTTGAATTGGTTATGTCAGTTCTAACTAATGACATTGAAGACCAATAAAGTGATTCTTAGATTGGGTTTGTATTATTAGTCTCGTTATTAATTATGGAGATATGACAGCAGCATTAGTGCTAGTATTAACCATCAAAATAAAATGGAATTGTACTCATGAATCTCACTGATTAGGAGTACATGAAGGATTACAGCCATTCTCCAAAGAAAAAGAGAGGAAATGGAGTAAGTCTGGAGGAGTGAGGTGCAGGTGGAAGAAAATGTAAAGAAGGATAGCAGTATGCTGAAGATTTTTATTCAAAGATGAAGCCTGAGCAAAGGGGAGCAGGACTAGCACTAAAGTCTGCAGCTGCCTGGGTGGACAAAGTTGGGTTTTCTTGCATGTTAGCAGGAATTATGGACCCCACTGCCCTTGAGCCAGGCTACCTGTCTAGTACTTCCCACTTCCCTTTGGGACTCTGCTGCTGGCTTGATATCTAATCTGGAAACCACTGCAAAGGGTTTCTTCATTGTGTGAGGCTGGGCCAGTACCCTGCTGATCTCCCAGGAAGCTTGTGGGAGCCTTAATGCCTGGGCAGAGCAGGGGGATCTCAAATGGTGGAGACCTAATGCAAACGAGGACAAGCCCTGCCAGGAGGAGGCTCTGATTTGGCTGCTGCCTATGGACAGGAGGAAAGGGAAGCAGGCACATCTGTGCAGCCCTAAAGGGGAGGGAGGGAGATCCTTCTTCAGCAGAAGAGCCGCCTTTGCTCCTGCATAGTGAGCCAACTCTGACAGTGGTAAACTGCTGAGAGGAGACAGTGCAAATTACCTCCTGCCCTGGAGAAAGGTGGCAGGAGAAGAATTAAGCCTCAGAGTGATGCATGGGAACAGGACAATGTCCTAGGGTGGTGCAATTTGTGTGGTGCTGCTTGGTGGGACACACGGCTCATTAAAATCTGGGCTTTAATGAGCTGAGATGCATCCTCCAGATCTTGCACTTGAGGTCTGCTCTGTGGCCCTGCTGACGGAGCGCTGTCTGGGTGCTGAGAGGTCAGACCTCAAAGGGTTACCAAAAGCTGGCAGTGGCTGTGGCTGGTGACCATGCTCTGCCCTGTGCTGGCCTTCGCAGGGCGTAGGCTGCATATTGGTCAGCGGTGAGGGTGATGGCCCTACTTATAATGCCTTAAATGAAGTGCATGATAATTTAATTTGTACATTCATTAATACAATCTACTGCAGAGTTTGTACTTAATTATATCACTCTAAATGGAGTTTTAGATCTATTAATAGGCTATCGGTCCTACTGCCAGGTACAGCCATGTCCAATCCCGCACATGGTTGCTCGGAGAAGGTCCTTTCCATTCCACTAACCTCAGTGGCCTGGTTGGGAAGGGTTCTTCCAAGTTGGCTGTCACTGCCTAAAAATCATCATTCCTCCCTGAAATGTCCAGGAGACAATCATGATGGATTGACTCTGCAGAGCAGACGGAAAGGGGAAACTTTGGGCCAGGAGCTACTTGAGTTCCCAAAGTTTTCCAAGGGAGGCCCTTCTTGCAGCCAAATAATTTTGTAGGTTGGCTGAGGGTTGACCTGACTATAGTGAACTGATAATGTGCTTCTGCTGTTAGTCCTTTTGAGTATAAGTGGATTAACAAACATCTGTCTTAGGTCGTGTCTCGTGGTCTGGTTTAAATCTGAGAAGCCAGCAGTAAAGGTGTGTGTTTGTGACAGAATCATAGAATGGTTTGGGTTGGAAGGGACCTGAAGGATCGTCTGGTTCTGACCCTCCTTGCCATGGGGGATACCACCTGTTACGTTAGATTGCTCAGGGCCTCACTCGTCCTGTCATCCACCTGACTCCCAGGTAGTTGTTCCCAAGCACCCAGGATTGTTTTCCACTTAGCCTCCTGTCTCTCAAAACTGTCATTTACAAACAAAATGAGTCTTTCAAAAGGAATGCTCTTCTTACTGCTCATCCATGCCTTGGTTTGCAGTGCTGGGATGGCAGCAGTGGAAGGGACTATGAACTCTATATCTTTGGAGATTGCTGTGGACAGGGGATCATGTCAGAGCTTCCCACACAGGGTTCTTGCATTCTTCTCAGTGGTTTGGTGGTGTCTGAGAGCAGCTATGGCCCTGGGTGGACACTACAGGCTGCATCTTGTTTTCCATTAAAGTCTGCGTAAAAATACCAGAGGGTCAGAGAGAAACATTTAAAGGCTCTAAATTTTTTGGGAAGTTTGGAGAGTCTAAGCTTTTGAAACAGGAAGAGAAGCTACTTGCAGGGATATATTCAGTGATTCTGCTAAAAATGTCTTTACTATCTACTTCACCTCACATTGTCTGAGTGTCTACATGAAACTGGAAAAATAATTTGCCTTTTTCAAAAAATGCTGGTGAAAATGTAAGTGCTGAAAGGTGAGCAATTGTATGAGCACAGGAAAGGCAAGGTTCTTTCCCACAAGCTTGCAGAGTTATTTAACATTTTTCATAGATGCAGATATTTTTTGCTATCTGCGTAAGCTATTTCTAGTCTTTGAAAAGAAGCCAGAATTCTTTAAGAGTCACTGCTTTTCTGAGCTGATGCTGGCTCTTTTGCCTGAGGAGTATTTGTAATCTGCCAGAATGCATGCATTGTCAAAAACAGAAATTGAAAACCTTATACAGGATCTGCTGCCCCTGTGAGTTATGAGCTTTCCCAAGTCATCAGAGAGAAGAAATGCCTGCTCTTGTTGTCTGCAAGAGCTGTGGATGGACAGAGGCAAGAGAAATCCCTCTCTCTCCCCCCTCTCCCATCACCACCCAAAACTCTCTCTTTGGATGGAAAGAAGCTTTTGAAACAGACACACACAAGTACTTTCCCAGTGACCTGCCTGCTTCTAGCTGTCCCTCCTTCCTTGGGAGCTGGAGCTGCTGAGGCACCAGAGTTGGGGAGATCCCGTCCTCTCTCTGCAGCCTTGAGACCAAATGAATAAAGTGAACAAGGTTTTGAAGACCCTTAAGAAGTCATCGAGGAGAAGGAAGAGATGGAGAGAAGCGCTGAGGGTGGAAGAGGAAAAGGAGAGCCAGGAACTCTGTGATCCAGGTGGTTTGTGCCACCTGCACCTCTGTACTGCTGGTAAGGAAACAGGAATGTTCCTTCTCACCTTGGGACTATGAGCCTATTTGATATCCATTGCTTTTGTGTGACAGGAGAGCCTCCTACAGCCAGCTACTGCTGTTGTGCTTTTTGTGAAAAATATTGGTGGGAGACGTAGTAAAGGCAGGGAACTGAAATTCCTGGGTTTCCTTTTATAAAACTTCCCTTGCTTGCATGGGTGGCATTTTGCATGTTTGTGGAGTGGGGAGAGAACGGAACCTTCTTTCTGGAAGCATGGTGCTACTGAAAGCGTAGGGAGAATGTGTAGCTCATTGTGAATTTTGTTTCATGTATGTGGTTGCATTTTGAGGTATTTAAGCCTGAATGTTTATTTTGTATATTTGTGCAACAGCGAAACAATAGGAAATGGGAAAATTTATATTGCTGTTTTTCTGAGGGATGTTTTTGTCCACCAAAGTTGGTCTGGACCCAGGTCCATTATATCCATTGTTACCTTCTAAGCAAACAATGCTTTGGCTGTAATATCATTGAAAATAATTCTGTGTTTATTCTGTCTATAAAACAGCAAAACAAAAGATACTGAGAACGTGAAAAAGAGTCATTTAGCGCATTCACTGACATGTCCCCAGCACGTTTGAACTTTCTGCTGGGGGCTGTAACCCAGCAGAGGAAAATGTGTAGGTCTGTGCACTTGGCCATCAGGTTCAGCTTCCTTCCTTCTGCATTGCCAGTGTCCAAGGGATGTGAAGCACTTACAAAACTACAATTAGGACAAAGCCATGCTCAGGTCTAATGTAGGTCAATGCTCTTTTGCCGTCACAGTTGGTACATTTTTGCAATAGTATTGTTGTAGCTTTTGTACATTTTACAGGCTCACTCTTTTTCTTTCTCACGCACCTAATTCTTTTGAGCTGCTATTCTGACCCTGTCTTGAAGCATCTGATGTCCCCATTCTTGCAGGACCCTGGGTGGCTTCATTTACAGCTGGAGACCTGGGGCACAGAGGTGTTACTGAACTTGCCCAGGGTTACACAAAATGAGGCAGGGGTGGGCACTGGCCTCTGAGATTGAGGCCTGAGAAAGTGCCATGATGAGCAATACTGGTGACTGTACTGCTCTTGGCTTCAGTGTCCAGTTGTCCAGACTTTCACCTCTCTTACATCCTTTGGTAGTTCAAGAGTCTGAGATGTTTTTCTGCCACTATTTTTTCCAGTGAAATATACTTAAACATTTTTGCTTAAAGTTTTCATTATATTTCTTAGCCTATCTTTAGTAAGAAATTTATGAACAGATAAGAAAGGAAATTAAAACTTGAAAATATTTAAGTATCAGAACAGGAGGAGGCAGCAGAAAATATTAACCAATTTTGACAGTTTGACAATTATTTCTATTCTTAACCTTGTGTGTGTTTTACTTTATCTTTTTAATAGGAAGTTGTCACTGAGAAGTTTCACCCCCAGCCCTGAGCTTCTCAGCCTGGGAATGTGGTTCCATCATGGCTGAGTTTGATATTCAGTCCAATTCCTTTTAACAGTTTCATCTGCTGAGCTCTAAAGTGTTGACCTGAGAGATGGAATGCTTTGGGGTTTAATTTATTTGGTTTTTCTTTTGATAAAAAGAATGACATGGATCTTTTGAACATGTAGTTAATGCCAAGTTGTGTGGGCAATAGTAGTTAGGTAACCTGAGTCTATCTCAGCTGGGTGTACACAGTGGATCTCTCCTTGTAAGCCATGGATTCAAGCTGCTTAGCAGAAAAAGGTGAAGAACTTCTTGACCCAAAACATCGCAAACTTGCGTGATGAATTCCCTAGAGTCTGTTCTCGCTGTTGATTGTAAGGGAAGTAAAATTGAAGGCTAAGATGTCTCTTCTGGGCTGACTTTTATGTGGCCTGTAGGGGTTTTGGGATGTGAATGTGTGCCTGTCTAAGAAATTTTTGGTTTTCTTGCCTGGATATATTTTAGGTGAAGGGCCCCTCTTTCACAGTCTCTGCTACTCTGCAACAGTGTGAGGCTTTGAAAAAGCTGAACTGATGGCTTTTTTTTTTTCCTAAATGCAAGATGGGTAGGGGGTTAATGCACTTCTGCTGTCCAGGCAAAAGTGACAGAGATGAAGTGACAGAAAAAAAAATAGAAAAACATCAGTTAAGGCAAATGGGGAGAAAATTAATGCATTCCTTCAGTTGGGTTCTGTGCCGGCAGTTATTCCAGCCAGTTATATCTCCACAATAAAATGTAAATGAATGCAGTCATTTATTTTGGAGCCTGGAGGCCTAGTGGTATGAAAAGATAAGCGAGCATTTTCCATTGTTTATTTGGTGGGGGTGGCTCTTCTGTGTCTGTTGCTGTCTCTCCGATACCTTAGCAGCATCTAAATGTTGCCTTTATTATTAAAAACATATATGGGTGTCTAATATCTGAAACAGATGAGCGTGGTGTTTACAGAAACGTCAGCCAGCCGCCACTCCCTGCACGCTCTCAGCATTCATGTTCCTTCTGCAGGAGCAGTGCACAGGGAGCAGGAATGCAGCAGCTGGCTGAGGACTGGGGAAAAGCACAGACGCAGGCAAGGAGTGATGGGTCTGTAACGTGTGTGGTTATTGCTGGTCAGAGGGATTAGCAGGAGGGATTGGGAGTCTCCAGTGAGCTGGTTCTCTGGAGGCTGAGGAGGGGGAACAATGGAAGGGTGGAGAACAATAGGACATGACAGTGGCATTAGGATAATTCTCTGATCCTCTTTAGGCATGTTTAATTGGCCTGTCAGTTTTTCACATCTCATACATTTTCATAAGGATCCTTCTTTGCCTCTTATCTTCTCGTAGCTCCTTGGATTTCCCTGCGGACAATCTCTTTGGATTTCATTGTCTTGTGTCCCCCCATTCCCATTGCAAAGCAGCACTGAGTTGCCTGATTGGTGGTTTGTAAGCAGAAAGACAGGTTCAGCAAAGGAGCCATTTTGGAAAATCTTATGTTATTCTCAACAGAGAGAAATGTGGTATGGGAGGGGGGATTGTCAGTGGCCTAAACACGTGTGCCATCTATCACAACTCTTTCTGCATTGGTCTAGGGCTCTAAATATAAACCTACATCCAAATCATGTGTAATGTTATGGGTAATTAATTTTTCCCCCCTCTAGTCCCTCTGAAAGTTAAGATATATTTATTATTATGATTTTTCACCCAGTATCAGCTACCTTAAAAATACAGAGCTGCTGAACTTCTGGGTTATATAAATTCATTCAAAGCGATGTTGCTCAGCCTTTCAGATCATCTCTGTTAAACTCCTACCCTTTCATTCCTAAGTGATGCCAGACTTAGTTGCTTCATCCTCCCACAAGAAATCCCCCAGGCACATAATTAAAACCAAGCCATCCTTGTAAAGTCACTGTCTGAGCTTGCCAGAATTGTTAGTGCATTTCTTGTGGCTTTAAAGTTCAAAAGTACTGGGGCTTGGAGGTCATGAAGACCCACATAAGGGTAGTCCTGGCAGGCAGAGATCAGAAGCTGCAGTGATCTCCGATGGGCTGCTCTCAGGGCTGGTCTTATCTCACTTGATCCCTGGGGTGAAGACAAACATCTTCAGATAGGTGCCTATCAGAGTGGTTTCCATTCAGAATGAGACTGCACCAACAAGAGAGTCCAAAACTGCATGGCCAGGCTATCCAAAGGATTTGGGTGCTTTAGGAAATCATGAAGCAAAGCTCATGAGAAGGGTATCCCAAGACCCTCAGCAGGGGAGGAGATGGGAAGATTTGCAGGTGCTGGAGGCCAGGGATGGGCATCTCCTACTTTGGAAGAGGCCCCTGTACCTCATGTCTGCAGAAGTGCAGCTGCCATAAAATCCTCTGTGTCCCATCAGCAGGGTGGTTTTCATGAGGCTTTTATGCATTTTGTGATGACAGCTTGGTTTGTGGCAATTTATTGTCCTGCAGGGTTGTCTTCTCTGTTTATATATCATGAGTCTCATTGTACAGCAGTAAATCATTGCAAAGATGATAGTTTAGTTTCCAGCCATAAATTCAAATGCTGTAAAGAGAGATTTGTTTATTCCTATGCCTCTGTTCTTTGAATTTCCCTGTTCATCGAGCTCTCTGTGTCCCCAGGTGTGAGGATGATGTTTGGTAAAAGCAGTGGTGATTTTTAAATCGTGTGAAGAACCTCTAAATAAATTTTATATGAGATTACAAGAGGTGAAGTAATTTGGACAAGACTCTACATCAGGGAAGGTGGAGAAACAGGAAAGGGAAAAAGATCTTTTTGGTAGAGCATTGGCACAAGGCTGGGTCTGTGTGGTGCACTATCTGGTCAAGGTCGTGGTCTGGGGTTGGTGCTGGAACACTGCAAGCAGCAGTCAAGCAGCTGAGGTTAAACATCTGAAGGTCCTGGGACAGCAATGAGACTTGGCACCAAGTGTTCTGCTAGTGAGGGCAGTATTGTTGCTGGTAGAAAGAAGAAAACCTAGAATGGGAATTAATGTGTAAGGGTCTGAAGAAGTCAGGGTTAATAGCATCGAGGCTGGGATATTTGTAGATAAAGGCAAAGGATCCCAAGAAAGCCAGGGGCTGGAGACCCTAATAATCCTGTCTCTGCCTGTGCCCTGCAGTGGTGAGCGAGCTGTAAATGAAGCAGTTATTAGCAGCTCTGCTTATATCACAAGATAAAAGCTGGTCTATTGAGCAAGAAATAGTTGCCCTTTTTTAACCTTTCAAAGTGATTTCCCTTGTGGGGACCAGCAGAAGGAGAAAGCTGTGCTTGCTGATGGAGTCGGATGCCCTTTCAAAAGCCCCAGCAGCTCCGATCTCCCTCTTCACTAAGGGGGATGTGGAGCTGCATTATGCATAGCTCCTCCTGGAACCCCACTAACACATCCTGCAGTGCCCATGGAAAGGGAATTGCTGGTATTCACTGGAGATTCAGAGGTGACTAAAAGCTCTTGAATGATTATGGTCTCTCTTAACTTCCAGCAAAGACAATTGTACAGAGAAAGCTTTGGTCAAACAGATTCAATACATTGTAACCGAACATAAATTTCGCTGAGAAAATATTCTGTTTCAACATTTTCAGCAATTAAATCCTTCCACATTCTGACTGTTTGGTGCTAGAAATTAATTAGTTGATAATATTCTCTTTAGAACGAAGACAAATGTTTTTATATCTTTGCTCAAGGCTAATATTTACAAAAAGAAAAAGTAGATGAGTTCCTTAAATCTCTTTAATCTTGTTCTGATAAATATGCTTTCTTACTGTTAAGCATTCTTTGAATTTCTGTGAGCCTCTTTCTCACCTTTCTTATAATGCCAAGCGCTATAGAGTGGGCAAATAAGAGCTGCAGGTTTCAGCTTTCAGAGGACTGGAGGGATCAGATTCAATCCAGTCCTTCTTGGGGTCTTGGAACAACTGTAATAAACACCAAGGAAATGAGTGAAAATGTCCAATGAGACAGACCTTTTTCTTCTGCAAGAGCAAGTACATGAATGCTCAAATGATTAGAGCTGACAACCACACCTCACTTGCTTATAAAGTAGTTGCAGAAGCCATGTAATTCAGTCCTTTTTGCAGCCACATCTCAAATTTGTCTGCAGATGAGACAAGCACAGGTGAGCCTGGAGGCCAACAGCTGGATTTTCTAGGGAAGCAGAGACACATACTGAATTAGCTTCTCAAAATACTCTGTAGCACTTCTTTTAGCAGGTTTTCTGTAGTTGAAAAGTAAAAATAAATAAGAAAAGCCAGGCAGCATAAGAGTTTTAGAAAAATCTAGGCACCATCTTTCCTCTAATCCATCTGAAGCCCCACCTGTAAGATGCACCAACATTGACTTTGGAGCAAAGTGTTTTCGCCTCATTCACCTGATGATGGGAATAACCCATTAATAAGGAAATGCAAATAGGGAGTGAGAGGTTCAGGCTCCCTGATTATAAGATGCAGCTTTGACATTGTTTTTAGACATCAACATAAAATATAAGGTATAGACTGAATCGCAGCCTTTGTGAAGGTTTGAGTCTGACATTGCTGATTACAGGAATCAATTTGATAATTCTGGGGTGAGGGAAATGTAACCTATTAGGGTAGGAAAATACTTCAGAAATGGGGATATTAAATTAAGTCTGAAGACAGTAGACATGGGAGATGGAGTTCTTAAAGTCTCCCTTGGATGATAAAAATAAATATCTCCCTTAGCTTGAAGTATGAAATTGCTGGTAAGTACTTTTCAAAATATCAGCTGTTGGCCAGTTTCAATCCATTATTAATTATGCCATCATGGTGATAATTGTTACAATTTAGACACTTCCCAAACAAACCTCTAGTTAATGAAAGGTGCAGTCAGTTCTTGGAAAAGTGAGCATTGGGCCACCTCTATGGTGGTGCAGCTCTGGGTCTGATAACCACAGGGGCTGGCAAATCTGCAGCTACTATCAAATGGAGTGAGAAAGTCAAGACTTGTGTGAATAGAAAAATGCTAAAAGTAGGAAGAATTAATGATGAATTTTCAGATGGATATGTGAATTTACTCAGGGGCTGGGCTCAGTTCCCTACTCTGCTGTTGGCTCTCAGTCAAGTGGGCAGGCCGTTGATGGGCAAATTTTCTGCCAAACTGGTACAGCTGTTTTTCAGATGAAAAAACAATGCCAGTTATATGTGGCAGTGGATTTGGTCATTAGATTTGATGGTAGACAAGGATAATTCAGTTTGATGTCCTGTAAAAACACAGGCCAAATCCTTCAGCTATGTATCCCTGGCAACTTGGACAAAACCAAGGCAAACCTCGTTGGTTTTCTGGTAGGCAGACATCTGTGTTTGGTTTAAGGAGACGAGAATACAGACAATATGCTGTTGCCTTAATTAATTTGTTCTTGTGAGTAAAACACCTTTACTGGTATTATTTTGGAAAAGGCATCTGTCTATAACAGTTTAAAATGGAGATAATGGTACTTTTCTTGGCCCATTCTTTCTTTACTTCTTCTACTCAAACCCTATTCTGTGTGATATAGGAACATCTCTACATTGTAGGCAAAATGAACCCCCAGATGATGTTTCTATAAGCAAACATAATATTGGTAAAGTGTGTTTAATGAGAATAATAAAAGTCAATTTCATAGGTCCCTAAGACATCTTGAATATTCTGCTATTGATTAATGATTTTTTATCTTGTATCTTCTAATATTTTGCTTAAAAAACAAAGTAGTTTTTTAGTGGGTGCTAAATATTAGTAAGAGCAAGTCTACCAGCACAAACACACTATTTTAAAAGGTAGATATACATCCTAGCATGAGCAGTACTGATTCTGCATGGTTATTTAAATTTTCCCTATATAACATGTCTAAAGTGAGGCTGTTTTAATTTCAAAGCTAAGCTGCAGGTTGCAGTGACCGTGGCTTTCCTACAGTCCTTTCTGGGGCGGATGGTGCCATGTAAATAACAGATTCGTGTGTTATCTTTAACTGTGTTCACAGTAAAGGACTGCAGCTGGCACTTAAATTAGGGCACAAGAACCCGCTGAAAAGGGAGATGCCTTTTGCCCTTTGGCTTACTAACTCATTTGGGCTGTTCCTGGCTAATTGTTTCATTAGCACAAAAACAATGTAAAATATAATGAGAAGACTGTTGGGAGTACATACGTGAAGGCAGAGCATGACCCCTGCCTAGGCAGGCATCTGCAGTCAGCATTTGCAAGAGCCTTTCATTCTCCCAAGTCAGTTGGCAGGAGTGAGTGGCAGTATAGCACATGGAGATAAGACTATTTTAATTTCTTGCTTGAGGAGACTCAGCTGCCTCTTTGGAAAGACTGATGCCTTGTCCATGGATTCACAGATTGAACAAACATACTGTAATATTTAGTTATTAAAGGATGGCTTCAGCATTTCCTGGCAAAATAAATCATGGCCTTAGGCTGAATCCTGGCAACAGTGTTCCACCTGCAGGACCACTCTTCTTACTGTGGGTAATAGGCAGTACCACTTTGGTCACTACTCTTTGGGATAATACAGCTCTGCGAACCCCAAATGTCAGCTGAAAAAATAGTCATAGTAGAAAGAGAGGTCCACAAGTAATACTGATAGGCCTGAAACTGGAAGCTCAAGAAAGGAACATAGAGATGAATACTTAAATTAGTTGTCTTTTTAGCTCTGGGACATAATTCAAATGCCATTTGCCCACTTGAATTGCAGAAAAGTGCCCAAAAATCCTACGTGTTCAGCTTTCCTGCCAATCTGAGGTGTGACTTATGGAGAGGAAAAAGGGGAAGACATTATCAGCACGTATGGTGCTTACACATGGCTGTGTTCCTGGTCTCAGCAAATGCAATGGTGAGAACCAGGAATTTCTCCAAAGAGCCTCTTGCTGGTTTCTTGCAGGTGATGCTACAGAGGGTTGAAGGTCCAGAGAAGTTCTAATTCAGGGGAAATAATTACATGTAGCTGAAAACTAAACATGGCATTTCTCATGAAATGTCCTTCTGGTAAGTTTGAAAAAAGTTGCACAGGATGTTCAGAGCGTGTCAGAAAAGGTGCCCATGGATGCAGAAAATAAGAACTTTGAAAATATCAAGGGTGAGAGTCAATCACTGAAGCCTTTTGCCTTTTTTTGCTAAACACAGTTTATGACAGACTGTCACCTGCTTACTGTGACAGTTATTGTCGGGGTAATTAAACCTCATTGTGCACATAAAACTTCCACCCCCCCTTCCCCCC
>VYZT01004403.1:0-20225 GCA_013400735.1 Pomatostomus ruficeps | reverse complement strand
ACAAGGCAAGCTAATGCAGGAAATGTGCATACAAGAGCAACTTTCATCAGTAAAGTCTTGTCCAAAATTGGAGAAGTATGGTTAGGAAATGAGCAGAAAACAAGTATCTCACAATGTGATAGGTAAGCAGCCTTTTATAAAAGTTAATCTTGAGCTACATGTTTGGAGAGGAAGGGAGGAGGAGGTGGGGAGAGAGAGTGAGTGGGAGGGGGAGAGAAAGAGAATTCTGTTTGAATTGTGTTAGTTTTTTTGGTGGGAAGGTGCATGTGAATAAAGCGTTGTTTTGCTTTTCTGCGCATATAGGATGTAATACTTAAGAATCAATTCATCATAAGTAGTGTTTGGAGAGTTTTTCTGCTATGATAATCTTCTCTATACAAATACCTGCATTTACATTACAAGTGTGTTTACCATGTTTAAGACACTGAAACTCTAAAGTGTTTGTCACTACCATGAAGCTGTCGGTGTACTGACTTTTATAGACTTGCTTGTGTGATCACATAGTGATCTTTCACCACTTCCTGCTTGGTTATTTAAAAACAAGCAGAATCACAAAGAGTGGAGAAGGTAATTGTTAGGTGACTTGTCCTACATGGAATATGGTCAAATAAACTTGAATTCTGATATAACTGGACTTTGAGGGAATGGAAATCTGTTACGTTTTTGTTTTCCTTCTAGTCCTAGAACTACAGAGCCAGCAGTGAGTACACATCCTCTCCCTGGTGCAGAGTTGCCCGATGCATTTCTTGGGACACCTATTACAAAACTTTCTCAAAAATGTTCAAGGTATAGTATACCTACAGACTTTATATTTCAAAAAGGTGTTTTTGTCATGTATATACATGTACATGTGTGTATACTTTTTTGATTTACCATGGATTCTGTTGCATTTAGTTTTGTGTCTCAAAGAAAAAGTCAACGTAGGGACAAAATTAAGTGCAGAATTTGAAATGGTCCGTGTATTGAAATGTGAGTTTTCTCCACTGCTGCAAATTAGGTCACTTCTGCAACTTAAAATTTGGGTTCTTAAAATTCTTATATCAGAGGCAGGGATTTAGGAAATCAGGTATGAAATACAAAGAAATAATGAAAAAATATGAAGTGCCTGTCACTTGTTTGTGGGACTGATAGATGACCCCCAGCAGTGAGGCTGTATTCTTGTTCATGCAGTGTTTTTGTTCTGCATCATCTAAGGTGGGCACAGCATGATTTTTTTCATTCACTTTTTTATTTATGTTCCTGGTTTAAATTGTGTATTTTAACAGGTTGCTGGATTTGGTGGTTTGTCCCATTCCTTCCCGCTCTGTGGCACAGGATGAGAGCCAGCAGTCCCCATGCAGAGCTTCCACTTCTTTTGTGGCATCCAGCCCCCTGAGATCAAACACACATCACTCCAGCTCCCAAAAGAATCTTCCAAGAGCATCAGAGCTGAATTTACTGGAGACTCCTCTTGTGGTCAAGGTTTGTATGTTAAAAAGTCAGTAGCAACCAACCAAACAAAAAACTTCTGAGGTTTGTTTTAAGTGAAATCACTGAAGTATTTAGCAGAAACACTTCTGGATTGAAATTTTCAGTGTGCATGTTGTTATTGTATACACAGTCCTTTTGGAAGCAGTAAGTTGGGGACAGTTTTTAAGCAGGAAACCAGTTCTCAGCTGATGGCAGCGGACAGCTTGTCCCGTAGCTTTGTGAACTAAATCTATTTTTATTGTATGGAACAATTCCATCTTTCCACCTTTTTCTTATGAAGTACCATCCATACCAATGAACTAGCTTCATTGTCCTCTTTTGAAACCCTTTCAATACTGTAAAATAATCCGAATTAAGAACAGCTCAATTCTCCTACATGAGGAAGTGTAGGTATTTTTACAGCAGTTTCACTTCCTCTTGTGTGCAGCTGATTAATTAGTGAAAAAAAACTATGGCTGTTGCTTTTCAGAATTGCTGTCAGATACAGTGACTGAAAACACTGCTGTGCAGAGTAAAGTTGAAGTTTTGTGCCTTTTATAAGAGCACTGTAGAAATTGTGAAAATTAGTGGGATAGGAGATAACCTTGCAGAAAACAAGATGTCATATCCTTATTTCTTGAAGAAGTAATTTTGAAAAATAACGGTTTTTGTTGGCATTGCAAAAACAAACCAAGAAAATATAAAAAGCATGTGTTTTTATCTTAAAATGTTGGTATTTTTGAAAAAACAGTGCAGAGGCAAAACTTTCTGCTGCTATAAACCCAGTTCGTGATTTAAGCTAGTTCAGTTTTTGTAATTTAAGTACAGTCTTCCATTTTGAAGAGCTAAGTGGTTTTAAATTAAATATTTTTATTTCTTTTCCTAGAGAGCTAAAGTTCTGGCCACATCTTCTGGTTTTCCTGGGTTTACTCCTCAGTCTATTCTCAGGTCCAGCTTTCGCACTACACCCGTAGCAACTCCCTCTGCATCCCCAGGGCGATCAGTTACTCCTCCTCTACGAGCAAAGGAACCCAGAATATCTTTCAGGGAAGAGAGCTCGAGTGCAAAGTGGACTGTTGCGGTAAGCTGGGCTGCAGTTAGTGAGTTTTGCAGATAATGCTGTGATTTCATTTAAAGTTTGCCAAAACTCCTTATTCTGAGAGTCTGGAGTGTTACTCAGAATGGCAGAATTTGGTCAGAAAAAAGATTGTGTTATGCTAGATCTTCTATTATGAAGAAAATGATCCTATAGGAACATATTCATAACAAGCATCAGGGATATTGGTGGTTTTTATTCAGATGTTGTGAGGACCTCTGGTTGTTCAGAATGTTAGTTCAACTTTCAGCTGTTTCAAATGGTAGTGTTGCAGGAAGGTAAGGAAGATAGATGGAGCCACTTGTTTGGGTTTATTAAATTTTGCCAATTGAACATCTGGGAAAGCTACAAAAGTCATAAAGCTGCATTGACTTTCAACCTGTCTTCTTGCAATGTTGGGTTTACTTAAATGGTGGTAAAAAGAGACTCCTGACGAGGAAAACTGTAGTGTTTTCTGTTCTCTGAGCCCTAAGTTCTCGGGTTTGCTTCTTGCCTTACACCAGGGATAGCAGCTGTGTAGTTTTCAAATGCAGTGGGTCCATCTGGCCAGCTGTGGTCCCTTCTGCTCCTGCAGTTGTGTGGCTGGATTCTGTGGTTCAGCCCATCAGGCAGTTGCCAGCATAAAATGTACCCAAATCTGGGGCAGAACCTCTCTCATGTGAGTAGTTTTTGTGTTGTTACAAGGAGCTACTCAATTGTAAAAGAAGTGCTCTCTCCTGTATGAAATTCTTACTTATAGTGGTGCTGTGGCCAGATTAATGTACTCGTTCCATGCCACAGGCATAGTTGAACACCAGCATATTTTACTAGTGCATATGTGTTGGAAGGGCAAGCATAAAACAGAGAAATCTTGAGTGAGGATTTTATAAGGAAAAGCTTTGTCTTCCTGAAAACACACTAGTAAACCCAGTGAAGGGCCTTGAGATGACATTATGAGCAAGACTGACTTCATCTTAATTTTTCAGTGTCATGGAAACTCAATAAGCAATCTAAAGTGTGATTAATTTTTATGCTCAGCCTTAAATCTAAGATAGTACTAGAATCAGAATTAATTTTTATTGCCTCGCTAAGGGGACACATGTAACTTAGAAATATCAGTATTTGGTGGGTTTTTTTGTTTTGCTTTGACAAAAAGCAGACTCATGTTGCTGATCTGAACTTTTTTTTTTAGGTGACGGAAGATGATAAAGCACTATTTGGACTTTCATCTGATCATCATCATGGCTTGATGACGGATGCTTGGTCTGAAAGTAGAGATAAACCAGATCTGTTCACTCTGAGCAATCCTGGGGATGATCGTGCTGAATTGCAGGAATCTTCAGAAAGCATACCTGGAGATGACTTGGAGAAGATGGATGTCAGCAAAGAAAATAGCAACTTCTCTGTCAGATCAGACCAGACTACTTTGGAGTATCATGATGCAAAATCACCTGGTGATTTTGATGATGATGTCATCTTTATAGCTGCTAAACCAGCCAATTCTTTCACTGATGAAACTGCTGATGTTCAAGAATTGGAGAAGGAGGAAGAAAGTGAAGTGGTTGAATATAAACCTTTCCAGATGGAACAACCAGATCCTTCAGAACGAAGAAAAGAAGCAGGTGTGTTCCGTCCTGTGATAATCTAAGTTTCTGAATTTTTCAAATGTCTTCAAAAGATTAAATTACTGATGAGTGCAGCAGTTAATGATGAGTTTTCACAAGTGCCCTAGGCTGTTAAAATTACCTCTATGTTTTAAGTCCTTTTTTAGGTATCCTGGACATTATGAATATATACTTTTCCTTGCATTTTTTGTGTGTAGTTGCAACTGAAAGGCAGCAGTGATTTGTGGGAGTTTTGAGAGGGATACATGTTTGAAACTTGGGTTTCTGGTTATGTTTTCGGGGTACTTGTATAGTTTGCAGGTTTTTTTACATTGTTTAACTAAAATTATGCATCATGCTTCTTGTTCTACTGGAAAGAAGAACCCAGACCTGTGCATTTGAAGTTTTGGTAGCATTATTTTGTTAAATGCCTGTCCTAGATTAAATGCATAAAAGGATCACTTTATACTCATATGAGCAGTTTAGAAGAAGTGATGTTGATTTCAACAGGGAAGTCATCCATCTCTTCATTTTTGTAGGATTTGTGGAAGAATCAAATGCTGAATGTCATACCCTTCCTGAGGATGATAAATCGGTGTTTAAAGCTGTTGAGGCTGCTACTTCTAGGGCTGGAAATGAAGGGTGAGCTTATGAAGTAGATACATCTTTGGGTTCACACAACATGTAGCTGCTGGCTTTTCTGTGTTTGAAAACTGATTTTGACCTAGGATTAGTTCTTTCCTGTGTTCTTACATATCAGGGCCTGTCTATTCCATTCTGTCTGTGAGCAAAAGTAATCTGGCATGAATGTAATGCACATTGACTAGCTGTCAATTTGAGCCTTTTTTCTCAAATCACTGCAGACCCCAAAGTATGATGATAAAGACTTCATTCGGCAGTCTACATAGACCTTGTTACAGTTTGAGAGTTACTAAGCAGATACTGTGAACATAAGTCCTGCTTTTTTCTGAAAATTGTGTAGTTAAAAATCAATCCTAAGATTCATGTAGCTTCAGAGGATTTATTTTGGAGTTTGAATGCTGACAGTATGTTTTACACTTAATTTCTGTTTTCTGTGTGTGCTCAATTAGCATCTGTTTTTTTATGGAAGGGGAAGCCGTTTTGTCACCAGGTAGTTCAAAAGCCAAAACTGCTTAGTGATAAAGACAGAATGTCAGCAATGAGAGAACTCTTAATTTCAAATGGTAGCTTTCACCTGTACAGACTTTTGTTCAGTTGGTTCTGAACCTCTGTTACTGTAGTTGCCCTCTTTCTACAGAAGACAAATAATATATTATTCTGTAATACATGTCTGTTATGTTATTATCTAGTGTTAGAAAGCTGGAAGGAATGTTAAGTACTTGATTTGTTGCATAAAGTAAGTTACAAAGTGAATTACAAATTGAGTCACAAATTGAATATGTTAATAGAGGAATTTCTGATTTTTCTTGTATTTTTTCTGGTTTGAAACTTGAAGATTTTACAGTGAGAAAGTAGCTTGTGAAGCTCTTAAAGGTTTTTTCAAGCTTTGTGATGAATATCTTTCTTTCTGTTCATGAAGTGAAACAACCTACCAGGAGTCCGAAATGACCTCTTCATCAGAAGAAAAAGCCATACTGGTTGTAACAAATCCACAGCTCTCTGAATCCCTGGAAGCAGACAGTGAATGTATGTTGGAAATGTTCTGTTTTAAGGTAGCAGAGCTCCTCAAGTGAAATGCGTAGTTTGCCACACCATTGTAGGTGTCTCAGATTGAAAGAGTAGTAGCATGTTACTGCTGACTTTCATTAAACTATAGAGAGAATACCCTTCTTAAAGAAAGCCCTTGTAGAAACGGCATAGTGAATCTTCTCATTCTTGATCAAAATATTGAGATGCTGGTAGAACTTAAAGTATTATAAGGAGAGATCATTGTTTATTTTAATGTTGTACAGTACCACAAATTTGTGTGCCATGGAATCTGCTGCTTGATCTACTATTTTAAAAGGTGATGCATCCTCAGTATTCAGACTGAAGAAGCTATCTACCAGTGTGCCTTTCCAGCCATCTTTTCCTCTGGTTTTTTCTTTCTTTGTGGACTTGACAGCTGATTTTCTCCTCCTTCTTTCTTGCTGTGGGGCTGCATCCTTTACCAGATCTGTAGTTGTCCCAGTTTAAACCCAGCTGACAACTAAGCCCCACACAGCCGCTCACTCATTTCCCCTCGGTGGAATGGGGGAGAGAATCAAGAGAGCTAAAGGTGAGAAAACTCATGGATTGAGATAAAGAGAACTTAATAGGGAAAGCAAAAGTCTTGTGTGAAAGTCAGGCAAAGCAAGGAATTCGTTCGCCACTTCCCATTGTCAGGCAGGTGTTCAGCCATCTCCAGGAAAGCAGGAAGATGGATCATGGGAAGGCAAACACCATAACTGCGAATGTCTCCTGCTTCTTCCTTCTTTCCCCTGCCTTTTATACTGAACACGATGCCATACTTCATGGGATGTCAGCTAGGGTCAGCTGTCTTGGCTGTGTCCCCTCCCATCTCCTTGTGCACCCCCAGCCCACTCACTGCTGGCATGGTGTGAGAAGCAGAAAAGGCCTTGGCTCCGTGTAGGCACTGGTCAGCAGTAACTAAAACACCCCTGCGTTATCAACACTGCCTTCAGGACAAATCCAGAGTACAGCAGTACCAGCTTTTATGAAGAAAATTAACTGTCTCACCCAAAACCAGCACAATAGTTTTAGCTTTTGGAGAAAGCCCAAGATACGTGGTAGGATGGAGAACCATATTGTTGGCTCTTGCTACCTGTGTTACTTCTTTTTGCTTAAATTTGTGTCCTTTATATAACAGTTAAGGTAAAAGTACATTAATCTCTTCTAGCTGTGATAAGTATCCTTGACAGTGAGGATGTGGTCAGTACTCCGTCTGAAAATCTCCCTGAGGGCAAGGGTGTGGATTTACCTGAAGAATGTAAGCCTGAAGCAGCTGAAGTTGAAGAAGTCCCTATTTCTAACAATCCTCCTAAAACTGAGGAAATTAATGTAAGTAAACTATTTTCCCATTTTCTACAAAATAGAAAACAGTTTGCAAATTGAGGACAGCCCTGTTTTACTGACAATTAGGAGACACTCAAAAATGTGTCTATTTCCTGAGCTGCTTAACACAAGTTAAAACCTCATTGTTATAAGGGCAGATATGTTTCTCTCTTCTGCATTTTTTGCTCCTGTAAAATGAATGGAATCTGTCAAGACTTAGGCCTTTGAGAGCAAGCAAAACCAAAATAAATGTCTAAACTATTTTTTAAAATATCTAGGCATTAATTTGATTTACTTGAATTCAAACGGTTTTTTGACTTTAAAAACTAGTTGTAATGTTAAAAACAATAAAGTTACAGGAATGCAGCTTCTTTGTACTGGGAACCATTTACCAAAAGACAAAAAGATGTGGGAACCAAACTCAGAATTATTTAGGTGCTTAAGTCCTTTACTGTTTGTTCCTTCTTAAAACAAACAGAATTGCCCGTAATGAGCTCGTTTTGGTGCCAAGATATTTCTTCAAGAGATGGAGGTATTTAGAAAGTATGTGTTATCACGTGCAATCCAAGTGACTCCCTGAAGTGCAGTGTTAAGTTGTTGGATGTGATACCTGGCCAGTCTAAGTGCTGCTGTCACAACTGTCATGACTGAGGCTCTAAGTATTGGGGATCCAAATATGTTTTACCCTGTCAGGGGCAGAGGGGGTCACTCTGGCTGTGTAGCAGTGCAGAGGGCACTGCAGTGTGATGGTCACTGCCAGTTGTGTGCACACCTTGCATTGGAAAACTGCTCCCTGGTCATGGGTGATGGCAAACGGTCAGTTCTGAGCAGAAATACTGGAAACAGAGCACGTGAATGGCACACAGGGACTGCTCTGAGCCCTGTGCCTTAAATACATAAACTCTCATCTGGTGTTCCACATTCAGGGGTGATCTGAAGGGAAAAGCAGCTTTTCAGTGTCCTCGGTTTCATCTAGCTCAGTGTGAAATTAGTCTGTTTGGTAATGAGTAAAGTATTAACAGACATTTTCTAACTTTAGGTTATAGAAGATGCCTCAGAACCAGCACCTGAACCATCATCGTATAGTGAACTAGGTCCATCAAGTGGTCTTCATTATAGCTATGAAAATATAGAGCAACAATTTGCATGTGATTTGCCTGATAATAAAGATAGTGAATGTGATGCAGCTGAGGGAGATGGAGACCTTTTTCTGTCTCAGAGTAATTTTACCTTAGTTTTGGAAGGAGAAGAAGGGGAAGCAGAGGTAGGAGACCCTACATCCCTAGATGCTTCTAAACCAACAGAAGAAAAGCCTGTGACCAGTTTAGGTAATACTGAAAGCCAGGAACATGTCACAAACTCAGTGTCTACTGTAACTGGTGATCAGGAATCTCAAAATATTGCAGAGTCACTCCCATATGTGCCTGAACCTATTAAGGTTGCCATTGCTGAGAACTTACTGGATGTAATCAAAGACACAAGAAGTAAAGAATTTACATCTGAAGTTGTAGAACAGTCTATTAATGAAACCATAGGTAGAAAGGTAACTAGATTCCGGAAGGCAAAAGCTCCCTTACCACCTGTGCTAGAAGCAGTGGGAGAGGAAACCAGCAGGAATCATTACGGCATTGCTCCAAGAACACGCACAAGGGGACAGCTGGGTAGAAGTCCAAGTGTTCTGCCAGCAGGCACTCAGCAGCTCCTGAAGACAGACAGCCCAGCTCTGCTTGGACTGTCTCCTCGGAGAAGCACCAGGCGAACAAAAGAAGCGTCTGAGACTCCCAGTCTCCAAACAGAGGAAAATGCTCAAGAGGAGCAAATACCTGTGATGCCTGTTACTCCTAGGAGAGGCAGGAAACCTAAAGTGTCTAATTTAGAAAAAACAGAAAGCAGCCATTCTGATGGACAAACCTTGCCTGACAGTACACGGCCTGTTACTCCCAGAAGAGGATTAAGGAGAGCAAAGGAAGCTGCATCTGAACTCCAAGGAGAGGCTAATGAGGAAATGCCTCTTGCTGAAGACAGCATTATTGCTTCTTTTGCTTCCAAAAGGACTAAAGGAGGAAAGAGTTCAGCTGGAAATGCAGAAACTGGCAAGACTGACACTGATCACAAGGTAAAAACAGCAGTCAGTCCCAGTAGAAGTGCAAGAAAATTAAAAAGCTTTAATTTAGAGTTTACTGAAGATACTGTCAAGGATCAAGAGGTGCAGCTTAGCGACCAACTCCTTTTACCTGTGCCAAGTAAAAGAGGCAGAAGAAGAAAGATTAGTTCATCAGAAATTTCAGAAAATTCTGATCTTGATCTGTCTAAATCATTGCTTCCTCGAACAGAATTTAAACTTCCCGTCACACCTAGAAGAAGTGCTAGGAAGGCGACACAAAACCTCTTGGCAGACTCAGAGTCTGCCTCTACTCAGGAAGATGTACATTCAGGTGAGAAAATAGAAGTCCTTGATACTCCTAAGAGAAGAACTAGAAGAGTGCCACAGGAGAATCCAGAAAAAATGGATACTCCTGAGCAAACACCTGCGGAGCCAGCCACACCCAGGGCTATGGTGAGGACAGGGCGGCGGGGCAGGAAGAGGCGATCGATGTCCGAGGACACCTCCCAAGGACCTGGTGGCAGTCCTTTGCTGCTTGAAGACATAAACCCCTCAGGACATGATCAGACATCAAGAGCTCTGACAGATCGTGTTACAAGAACCAGATCCCGCAGAACTGCCATCCATCAGAAACTGTCTGTTGAGGAAAATGAGGCTTTCCTTTTCTCTCCTCCTCTCACAAAGCTGACAAAGAAATTTGAAGGTGGGTGCACCCTGTTTATATGTAAAATAGGGCATATTCCTCTTCTTTAAACAACAGAAAACAAACTGTGATGATGGCTTTAAGTATTAAAAAGAATGTAAGCATGCAAAATAAAATATTTACCAAGAGGGTTCATTTTTTGGTTGAACTGTGCATGACTTCCTGCTTAGTTCTGGTAGAAACAGATTACGAGGCTGATCTAAGCAGGGAAATTAAATTTAAGCTGTATTTTTTGAAGAACTTAATTTCGATGAGATTTTGAAAACCAGAGATTATTCATGAATATGTGATTGCCATCCCTTCCCCACAAGAGAGAAATAAAGGATGTGTGCTTCCAAATTCTGTTCAGTTTTTAAGTTCAGATGAGCTGCATCTTGCAACAAACTATACAGCTGTTTAATTATGTGATTATTTTTCATGGGTGTGTACTTTGTCAGTGAAATTAGTGTACACAGGAGTCTTGTAATTAGAGTACATGACAAATTTTTTTGAGATGTGTAAGGAGTGTTGATGCCTCTGGAGTATAAGTGCAGGTAAAATCATTACAACTGGCTTTGTTTTGTTTCACAATTTATGGTAAAAGAATGGATCCCAAGAGGCAGTTACTAGGGGAAAAATGCCTTAACATTAAGTGTTTAAAACGTTGATTGGACCTTTATTTCAGGAAGCTATTGTGCTTGTATTTATCAGCTGTAATTTAATATTATTGTCCTTCGTGTATAACCTAAGTGCATGCTAACAGTGCATTCTCACTTTAGCTGAAAAAACAGACCATCCTGTGCAGTTGAAGGATTTAGACCCGGATTTGTCATCTCAATTTGTCTTTTCACCCCCTCTTTTGAGGTCAAGAAGAAAAAATGTAGCTAACATTTCCCGAATTGTGAAAGAACCAGTAAGTAAAAACTCCAGTTGTCCCATGTTCTTGATTTTTATTCTGTACCATTTTTTGAGATCATACTTTGCAATGCTTTGCCTTTTTCAGTGGAAGCATATCTAAAAACAGCTTTAAATGAATCAGCTAAAAATTTTACTCTTTTTCTTCATTAAAACTAGCTACATAGATCAGTTTTGCATCTATGTAAATCAAGAATTGATAAATACTGTTTTATCTTTAACAAAAGGCACAGTGGCTTTTTTTAAACTTGCTTGGTATGTTACCTGTTAATTTCAGAATTTGAACTTCTGGGATGGTAAAATAATTTAATGTGGAAGGTTTGTTTTTGCGAACAAAGGGTACTTAAAGCTTTTGGAAATAATTTAGGCATGATTTCTTAATGAAAAAAGCATTATTATTCTGTAGAGGTGTAAGAACTTGTTAATGACTAACATTTTTGTTGCCTTAAAATAGGAGCTTCCAGCTAAAGAGGAAGAGGATACCAAATCCGTAGAGTATGGGGGAAAGCAAAAATTGAAGAGAGGTAGAACTCCAAAATCAAAAACGAAGAAAGCCAGCAAGTATGAAATAAGTTTTGAACAGTTATTTGCATTTCTTAATGTGATACTGATTCAGCTGTTAATCACCCAACTCCTTCTTCCTCACTTGGCTACATGGGTCTTCTCTCACTCTGCCAGCCAGTCCAGCTTGCTGGTCTAGTAGGCACCTTTTCCCCATTTAAGGGTTTGGATTTCTAATGGAAATGGAAGAGGGAGGGAATAGAAAAGGGCAGGTGGATACTGACTGCAGTGGTGACATTGCAATCATTGCAGTGCTCTTTTATTGTCTTTTCTCCACCTTATGAAACCACACCCTCACAGTTCAGTTTCTCGTGCAAGGCAGGAAGTGTCCAGACAATGAGTAAAGGGAATAAAAGCAAAGCAAACCTTATTTATGTACCTTTTCTGCCTTAATTCTATCTACAGAGAAGCCCATGCATTTTTCTTTGGAATTGATTCTGTAATTCCATATTGGTTTTTCCCTTGGTTAAATACTGTTAGTAATGAAAAATTGATTCGGTGCTTATCCTTTTTTTCAGAACCACAAAAGAAAGTTCTTGGTCACCTCCACCAGTGGAAATAAAATTCATCTCTCCTTTTGGAACTCCAATGGATGGAACAAAAACCAAACAGAAAGAAACTACAGATGCAGCAGGGAAGACCCTAAGAAAGAACAAAAAAAGACTCTCTAATTTTCCAAAGCCAGTTGTGCACCGGAAGATGCTGTAACTGTTTTTTTTTAAGTTTATAATGTACACCACTGTTTGTAAAGTCATCAAAATTGTATGAATTAGTAAAAAGAAGAAAAATCATCTAATTTGGAAGAGATAATTTATATAAATTATTGTAAAATTTCATAAAAAATGGTCTTCAGTAAGTAACTCCATATGGAGTGTGATTTCCTCAGTCAATGCAGTTTTCTATTTTATATTAAGACTTCATACATTTATATAATATGTAAATACAGCTTATTTTAGGAATGTTAAATAAAAATGTATACTTCACAATGTGCTTACTGTCTGATAGCTTTTTGAGGGAATATTGGGTTGAATGACCTGTGTTGCTCAGAACTTTTAATGTTGGTTTATGAGAGTTACAGATGGTCAAAAGTGATTCCAAAAGTTTTTTAAAAGTTTGGTTAGAATTCCTATAACAAGTGAACATCTTAAACATACTAGTTTTAATTTTAGAAATTATGTTTGACCTTCTGGCACAAATAATTGGACTTAAAATACAAACTGGTAATTCCTTACATTCGCGGTTAAGTTGTACTGGTTTGAAGTCAGAATGTAAACAATTGTGTTTTAAGCTGTGCAATATATTTTTTTGTATTTGTCTTAAACTTTGGGAAAGCTGCTCTTGAGTTCATAAAACCAGATCACACCTCAGATGTGTCATTATTTCTTAAAATTTGTTGTCAGCAAAAAGTTAACTGTACAGATGGCGTGATGCTTCCAATAGCATATCACATTTAAAGGGATATTACCCAGATACTTTGAAATTTGAGCCAAAATTATTTTCGTAATATGACTGCTACTACAATTGAAATACTTATTGTCTGTAAACACACTTTGCAGTATTTGATGCCTGCATATCACAGCACTGAAAACTTGATTAAGCTAATATAATAGGATGGAATAGGTACAAAAATGTACAGAAATCTTAGTTACAAACCGTATTTTTGAATAATTATTTCATTGACAGTCTTGGGTTAAGGAGTATATGTCCCTATAAAGTTTCAATTTGTATAAATAAAGTCGCAAACCTATTCTTTTAAAAGCAGACATGGAAGTACTATTTTGATGTGCAGTCTTTTAGACAATGGATTATTTTTCTGTATGTTAATTTATATATGGATGCAACTTTGAAGACTACATAATGGTGGAACCTGATATTAAACTTTTCAATTAGTAAAAACTACTACAGTTATTTTAAGAAATTATTTATTTATTAACTAATAGCTTGTACATAGTGAATGAATGTATTAATAGTAGACTAAGCTTGTGAAAGAAGGTTGTTCTGGGGCCATGATTTTTTGTGTCTCAGAACAGATCATTCTAGAGAAGCAATTGCATGCACTTGGATATTCTTCTTAGGGAAGTATTTGTGATTGAATGAAAGCTTAAAAAAAGGTCAAAGGTTTAAAATGTGAAAGTTGCAGTTTGATTGAGACCTTTGAGTCAAGTTATTAATTATTTTCTTTGTGTATTTTTTACTTGAATGACTATAAATATGATCAAGGAGAAAAGGGGAGGGAAGTTATAGCAATATTTTTTATATTCACATTGCACAGCAGTGCTGTGAATAGCTCAGAAAATGGGGCAAAAGGTCAAATTTTCAAGATTGGAATAGAACATAGATGGCAAATCTGATTATGTTTTGTAATGTGCAAGAGTATTTGTAAAATACTCTGATTACTGTTAAATGGAATTGACTGATGAAATGCTAGTGAAAATTGCTTAACAGGGTTTTAAACATTTCTGTCATTTATACTTATATATATGTATATTTTTGGTATAAAAATCAGTTAGAACAAACGAAAATACAGCATTAGCTGATTTTATTAATTTTTAACGTCTGTTTTATTTACACCTCAGCTAAAATACCCTAATTTGGCTGTGCTTAGGAAGAAGGTAAGCAATAGCAATAAAAGACAATTGGAATTAGATTTAATAACTTCCTAAAGGTTTGCAATTTTCTAGCAATTTTTTACTTAAAAAGAATTTTAATTAAATGTTAAAATGTTTTACTCTTTTTTTCCCTTTTTTGTATTGGATTCGGTGCATAGTTGTTCAGTGCTGACCAGTTTCCCTGAGGAACAGTTTAAAAGGAGTGTGAGCGTAATGTGTAACAAGGAGTGGGAGCTGAGGAATTTGAAGGACATAGGAGGAAATGGGAGCAAAGCCAGACACTGCCTTTCTGTTCAGAGCCTGAGCAAAGAAAGAAGCTGGTGAACAGCGCTAAGGTGCCAGCTCAAGGATGGGTTTATAGTGAAGTGGAGAAAATAGATTTTATGCGGGTGCTTTCTGTGTAGGCTTGCTACATGGATGTGAAGGATGAGTGGAAAAGATGATTTGCAGCTGTTTGCACATACATCGGAGAGGGAGAGAATTGTAGTGCCAGAGAAGGAGGTGGGAGGCATCATGGTGTGGGGATGGATGTAGAAAGCTGTAGGGGCACAGAGCTGCAATTTTCTTGCAAATAAAATGGGAATTTCACAGGAACTATAGCTCATCACTAAATAGAACATTCTGAAGTTTTTCCATAGGAAAGTAATTGCTTGAACAGTGTATGTTTTTATCCCATAAAGAAATGCTAGAACTCCCCAACAATGTATTAATGTATCTGCTTTAATCCAGTGCTGTATGGCTAAAAGCTGAAGCTGGATTGTGCATCTGTACCTTTGGGTTGTAACTCCAGAGAAAACTTCACTGGAAGGTTGACTGCCTTGGGACAGTAGAATCCTACCTTTCAGAAAGAATAAGGTGGGGTGTAGTGGCAGATTTTATTTGCAGGAAACACGCAGGAGGAGCTGTTAGTGATGGGAGTATAGAAAACATTAAGGGCTGTTGTTAGAAGGTATTTTTAAAAGAATTTTTACAGTGGAGATGGTTCTCTTGAGTTACCTCAGAAACTTTTTCTTCAGATATTTATTAGCTAAGACTGATGAAAGTATTCATTCCAGGTTATACTACGAAGGAGAGTTAAATCTATTTTACTTTTGATAGCCACTTGTTGTGCTAATTGATTCACATTGACTTTGTTTGCCTTAATATTTGTACATATCCAGTGTGCAAACAAGGACCCAGATAACATTAAAATAATATTTAAAATATTATTTTAAATATAAAAATATAAAAATAATATATTTTAATCCCCCATCAGAACTTCCTCTCATGGAAGACTACTCTCAGGGTTGTCAGTGTAATGTGTAATAAATTTATTTGCTGCAATTTCATTACTTCCTATGTAACTAATATACAGCAAAGTTGTTGATTTCTGGTGGGGAAAAAAGAAGCTACAGGCAGAAACCAATCCATAGGTTCTCATGAGTAGTTAGACAATGCTTGCCACCAATTAGTCTAGGCCAATCTGAAAATACTGAAAAAATAGAATTTTAGGTAATAGGACAGTGTTTGTTTCTTTTGTTTGTACTTTTGTCGTCTGTGCAAAATTCTGGATTTCCGTTCCAGGAATGCTTTTTTCACCAAAGTAGTCAAGATAATGAGTCTTTTTGATATGCTTGAAGATAAACATTCTGTGGTTCCTGTTGAATTAAAACTGTTCCTAAAATAAAATGCATTTTCCAGCACTGGGCTGTGTTGATGACCAATATGTGAGGTAGAGGGAAAAGTTGTGGTTACCGATATGTCCTTTTGTTCAGGTCAGTTCCTCCTTGGCTGAGGAGGAACTTGCTCATGACTAAGAGCAGGCTCATCCCACAGCAGTCATTGCTGTGCTGTGCATTGCTGCAGAACTTGGTTTAAGTCTCAATTGAAACATGAATTAATAGTGAATGACTGCTTGCTTGTATTTGGATACTACAACTGGGATTTTAGTAACAGTGAGAGAAGGATGCAGGAGGTGGGTGTGTGATTGCTGTGAAAACCAACAGCACAAGCATATATGACCCCAGGAGTCCAGGACACAGGAAAACCTTTGCTTTTGATCCGACCTGTTGTGGCTTCTGACCATGGTGTCTTCCTTAAAGGACAAGAATGGTGTGCTCATCTCAGCAGGACCCAGCAGTTACACGGGCCAGGTAAGATTTTATTCAAAGGAGCAACTAAAATCAGTTTTTGCTAATACACTGTTGTAGACTGGTCAGATTTTTTTTCTCTCTCCTTATTAACGTTCACCTAAGTGTAGTGCAAATGTCTGGTGTTTATTGGTTTGCAGTGCTACATAGTGTTGCCTATGTTTCTGTCATCCTGGAACTCAGTGCTGCTTTCGAGCTTGTTTACAAATCTTGCTTCCTAATTTAAACTGTTAGTGGGGGCACTTGTACTGGACAGCAGGGCTTGCACACCCATGAAGAGGATGCACTTGGTTGTTTTTTTAGAGAGGGGTCTCCTGTGGTCTTGGGCAAGGAGTGTGCCTGGCCAGGCTATAATGCAGCTCTGCTGGCACAGAGTCAGACCAGCCCAGAGCAGAGCTACTTGATGATCAGTCATGGTACAAGCAGAGGGCTGGCACCTCTTGTGTGCAAAGAGCTCTTCAAAATCACCTGACACTGGAAAAAGAACAAGCAGTATGGGATTAGCACAAAGTGTAATTTATTTCCAAGACCTTTCCAGGTTGTACTATAAAAGACACTGTTACTTTCAAATTGGCAAAAATAGTTGCTTCATATACTCATTTTCTAAGAGTACAAGACACAGTGAATCCTATAAAATAGTGTTGAATAAAATGTTCATGTATTAGAACTAGATTTACAGATAAACCTTAAAATAATTTGTCAAAGGTGTCATTAATTGATCCCTAACAGAACTAAAAATTAGTTTCTTGTTCAAATAATGATCTTTAATCTCCTTTATGCTTCCTAACTTCACTCTTGAACAGGGTATTCATGAGAGTTTTTCCAGCACCTCAGCAAAGAAAATGGATGCATTCTTCTGTACATCTTTATAGAGAACAGAAGTTTTATTGTGCCGTACCTCTTCTATGCATGAGGAATGACGTTTTTAGCCTTTGTACAGCTTTTGTAGCTGCTGGATGCTCCTGCTCTATCACCATCCTTCCTTCTGTGCTTGTGGTCCAGTGGATTCTAGCACAACAGTGAAAAAATGCTCCTTCCCCTCTAGCTCACCATTATCAACATGGAAATGGAAAAAAACCCACCAAAGTTTGTTTAAGTTAGGGAATTTATTATTGCAAAGCTTAACATTTGATGTCAGTGCCTGCCCAAGTAGTGATAGGATGTTACAAATCTGCTAACCCAGGGCATCTTCCTTCCTGTCCCAGGAGGCTGCCCTGGTGCACTCCATTCCTTGTGAGTATTTCTGTCCCAGGCCCAGGGATGTGGCTGCTGTTTTCCTCATGGCAGGTTCAGCCAGTAGTGAGGCTGAACGTGCACCATGCACATGCATGGCAAGAGCACCTCTGGCTCTGTAGGCTGATGGAGACAGGACTGTGCTTTTAACACCTCCCATTGAGCACTATGGCAACTCACCAAAATCCCCCTCCCTTGCTTGCAGGTTCCCACCCCTGCCATGTTTACAGAGCCCCAGAAGATCAGCACAGCTTAAAGCCTGGCAATTGTCTGTGCCCCCCTTCTGGGCTCCCTCCCTGCCCTCTGGCTGAGACAATGAATCTTCCCAGAGACAGGTTTTCCTCCTATTTGCTTGCTAGCCCACCTGAATCTAGCAATTTATGTGTGCATATCTGGCTGGGGAAAAATACAATTGCTCTTGGACACGTGCCCCATAACTGTGGTCTCCAGCCCAGCTTCTGGCATTGAGACCATCATTGCCCCCCTGCTGACATTGCAGACATGGACCAATGTCACCTGTGACCTGACTTTGATTCCTTGACACTCACACAACGACCCGGGGTCCCACCAGTCACTGGCACTGGGACCTTTGTAGGATCTGAACACCATAATGGAGCACATGCTCTCACACAGAATCACAGAATATGCTGAGTTGGAAGAGACCCACCAGGATCATCCAAGTCCAGCTCCTGACCCTGCACAGCACCATCCCCAAGAGTCACACATTATGCCCAAGTGCATTTTTCAAATGCTTCTTGAACTCTGTCAGGCTGGTGCTGTGACCACTGCCCTGGGGATCCTGTTCCAGTGCCCAAACACCCTCTGGGTAAAGAACCTTTTCTAATATCCAACCTAAACCTCCCCTGACACAACTTCAGGCCTTTCCCTCCCATCCTGTCACTGGTCACCAAAGAGAGGAGATCAGTGCCTACCCCTCCTCCTCCCCTCATGAGGAAGGTGTAACTGCAGGGAGGTCTCCCCTCAGCCTCCTCTGCTCCAGGCTGAACAGACCAAGTGCCCTCAGCCACTTCTCACACGGCTTCCCCTCTAGGCCCTTCACCATCTTTGTTGCCCTCCTTTGGATGGTCTCCAACAGTTCAGTATCTTCTTTACACTGTGGCTCCCAAAGGGGCTCAGTACCCTGCTGCAGGTGGTGGATACACTGTTTCTGGAAGCAGCCAAGGCTAACTCTCCCCTTGGCAGGCCCGGCCTGTAGAAGGTGAGTGCACGCCCCACATGTGCCTGACAACAACATGGTGGCTGCTTAGCCATGCAGGAGCGTTTCTGCAGAGGCCGTGGTGCACGGCAGCTAAGGACAGCGTAACGTGCTGCTCTGGGAATTAAGGTGTTGGATATAGTTTTGGAGAAGCAGTGGTGAGAGGCCTCTCCTGGTGTGACGCTGTTTTACTGGTGTGGTGGAGAGAATAGAATCCTTGAATTGGCAGGAGAGAGTCACCGAACACCAGGCCCCGTTGCATGGATTGCAGGTGTTTCTGCAGTTGATCTTGTCAAGTTGCTGGTTGTAAAAGCCTGTTGGAGAACTAAATGTTCCAAATCCATCTGGATACAGCCTTGGGCAGCCTACTGTAGGTGCCAGCTTGAGCAGCAGGGCAGTTGGACAAGATGACTGCCAGTGCTTCCAGGAGGCCATTCTAGAATTCCATTATGCAGCCAAGATTGTAGAACTTCTGCTGGGAGGGACAAGCAGTGGAATACCACACTGCTGTGTTCTGTACTGAGACAGCACCTGTATCTCTGTCTGGGTACAGCAAACAATGTAGAGACAAGCATTGGCTCAGCACAGGCTTTAGGAACTTTTGCTTGCTTGGCCACATTAGACAGGCTGCAACTCTTGAATGAAACCAGAGTCGTATCGGAGAAGAACCACAGCAGATAGCTGGGTAAATTTGCTCTAATATCCGATTCTGATCTGTGTTGGTTTTGTTTGTTTTCTCACTTAAAGAGAAATCAAACCTTTAGTCTGCATCTGATACAGAATCTTAGCTGTTGGGGGCTATTGGGATAGAGTGCCGAAATCCTTTCTACTTCTCATCTTCCGCTGTAGGTTTGTGCTTCCTGGAGAGCACAAACTTTTTAAAATATGATTTTTTTGAGATCGCATCTTGCTGACCTCTATGAGTAGACTTGAACTCAGTGTGTTGTTCTCTTTCCTGTTACTTATCTTGTCCATCCCTCTGTGTCACTTTTTGTTGATCTCATATGCATCAGAAAATCACAAGATTCTCCTTTTTCTCTGCTGTGAAATGAAAAACTGTCCTGAGTTCCACTTTTTTTTTAAGCAGAAGGAGCTACAGATGATGTGTAGGTGATTTTTCTCTGCATACTGTTTTTTTTATTTACAGTGAAGAATGCAAGACCTAAAGGCTCAGGTAACGAGCAGTCTGCTGCAGTTTCCAGAGGTGACTGTTGAGGCACTTAGAGAAGCTGAGACCACATTAGACTCTCTGCTGTGTGGGAAGTTCTCTGGAGGTGAGCATTTTCCTTTAAATTTGGGTCTGGTATGAAGTTGTTATTGCCTGAAGCACAGGGTCATAGCATCAGGTTGGTTTTGTTAAGATGCATCAGGTTCTGCTATCGCTAACAGGATGTTTTAACAATTAGAAATGCTAATATTAAAACACTCGTAGAGTTAAACACGGAAATTGCAACAGACCGCTCCAATCTTCTGCTATTAAAATAATTCAGCTGACTATGCTGAGTCAATGAGCCTTCCTCAGTTTTGAATGAAATAGAAGGCAGTTTTCAAAGAAGAAATAGAGTTATTTTGGGATGTATTTCTTTGTACCAGCTCAAGCACTGCCCATGTATTTCCAAGGTATTTAATAGGA
>VYZT01004398.1:89747-103597 GCA_013400735.1 Pomatostomus ruficeps | reverse complement strand
CCCTAGTGACTTTGGAAGCAAACTCTATGCCAGCTTTAAACCTTGCCTTAACACAAAGTCCCTAAACCAGTCGTCATGCTGAATATGCATCCTGACTGGCTGGCCATGTAGAAAGCCCAGTCCAAACCCATGCATCCCTCTGCAGCAGGGACTGTTTTCCACTGAAAATGGAAGATACTGCACTAGACCAAGAACACTTCGAAGTCTGGTGTAATGAGGGGTTGAGGTTCAGGAGGGTCCCACAGCTAGAAAGCCACTGCCCCTGCCATCTGGGAGAACACTGACCCCAAACAGGCTGTTTCAGCACTGACCCATCTCCCCAGCTCGCATCATAAACCTAAGGTATAAGGTACCCTAGCAGAGATTGTTGTCATTTTGTTAAAGCCCAAATATGTAGATTACCCAAACAGGTAAAGAGAATCACTTCCTTTAGGCCAACATTCAAAAGTGTGTTGTCTATAGTTCAAAAGGAGAATTTAAACTACCACTATGTCATAGGAACCCGACTAAGGAAGTATCTATGACAATGACTACTAGGGGATATGAAGATATATTCAGCTGATTTCATCCCTGAAAACCACTTTTTGCTAACAGTAACTAGTGATGACCCTAATGTCCCCATTATAACATCAGTTTCTCTGCAACTTCCTATTAATTTTATGAAAAACAAACATATTGGATACAGATCTTTATTTACTCAAGACTTACTGGAACTTGAGGTACATTCAATAGCAAGGCAGCATCAAGAGTAGAACGAGGCTTGTCTGACTCAAGTGCATTAAAGGAGGGTGATAAAAATTAAACAGCAGTAAAATGCATGCACATGCAAAATGTATGACTGCAAAATATACTGGGCAAAAATTGTTAATTATGAGAAGCAGAGTAAAAAAACCACAAAATTCCACAATTCACTTATCCCAAGTCACTAGAAGACAGATTACTGCAAACTGAAGGTTACTGTAACAGGGAAGTTCATTCTGCAGCAGGTCTTCAATGTTTTGAAGCTATGATTACTGCTCACCTGGCACTTTAATCCATGATAAATCCACCTCTCCACTGAAAGAGCTGATCCCACTCATCCTCCCCACCCCCCCAGATGCTCACTCATCTCGCATTTGCACAGTAACACGACAAGATGGTTCAGGGATCAGTTTCCTGATCCAACCAAGCAGGCATTTACACAAAGTGAGGGCAGTGGCACAGAGGGGGTGGTATGGTTACCCTTCTCCTGCAGCATTTTAAGTCTATATGACAGTAAAACTGCTGTGCAACCATAAACTGTGTTTTTATAACAAAATTCACTTCTACTGCTATGCAACCCTTGGACATGTATTCTACTTACCTGTGGTGGAACCAAAATCTTTCCTGAATAATCTTATATATTGGTCAGCATTACACAACTATACTCTCCAATACTGCTCATTTAGGTTAAATTGCATACAATTGTGATTTCTTAGAAATTATTGTAAGAGTTACTGCCCAAAACCTGTACCTGCTCTAAATGTAACACAAAGCTGCAGTTTGGCAAGGTCTGCAATGTGGACTTGCAGTTTTTTCAAGATCATGGTGAAATGCTTTATTACAGTTGCTTTAACATAATCTCTCCTTTATTTTAAAAACGAAAAAGTCTACGTAATGTTTCCTATAGTATCTTCTACATATATTAAACATCACTTTTAGGGTATATAAACTATAATCAATACATTTCAATATTTTTTACCAAAACAATGATATTGCAAAGAAAGTAATTTCATGCCTTTTCAGAAATATGACCCTCTAGAAACTTGCCTAATGTGATGCAATACAATTTTAAAAAATAGCATAATGTTTAACTTAATTCTGGACAAAGAATAACTCATGGCTCAAAAGTCAATAGTAATTTTATTAGATATTCTTGAGGATCATTTTCTGTTAATCTCCTTAAAAAAAAGATTCAGAGAACCTATCTAGGCACATCTCTATGCTGTCCTAACCTTTAACTCTTTAACTGAAAACAGTATGTTTTTAGAATAGCTTTTTCATGGTGACTTCTATTTGACTACTTAAGCTCAAAACAACAATAACAAAACCAAAACCAAACCAAACAAACAAAAAACCCCATACAAACAAACAAAAAACCAAACCAGAACCTGCCTGCCTTCTTTCACCAGTGCCTCCCCAAACACTGTCCCTTCAAGTTTCATATTAGAACTTTAATAAGCAAAGGCTTCAAAAGAATACACTATTCTCTTTGATGGACCTGAAACTTTTTTTTCTCTGAAGTAGGAAATATTTTGCCCATTCCCCAAAAATGCTTTAAGACGTATTTGGAAGAGTTTAGTCTTTATACAGCTATTAAAGCTCATCATCTCCTTTTCTAAAAGCTTTCTTTGTGAAGTTTGATCCTCATTTATGCTAAATCTGGCTTTTCAAGAGACCTAGTTTTGAAGAGATACTCATTTTCTTTCACTAGTTCCAAGAAGAAAAACTCTTGGGATATTCCAAGGCTATGATGTCCTGTTAGTTCATTTTTATCTCTACCTCCCCTCAAAAGGAACTAACAGGGAGGAGCCACCTGGGTTAAATAATGCCTTACCAAGGAGTTTGGAAGCCCACAGACAAACATTTTACATGTCATTTTGAAAACAAGAGTGAACTTATGACCTTCTGTGAGGTCATCTGAAGCAAGAGATCAATTTCCTAAGACCACCTGACTCATGCTGCTTTAGACCCCAGCCCTACATGAGCGTGGACTGACAGCAGAGGGTGAGGCAGTTATTGCACTAAGAGCCAAAGCACATTTGCACGCTGGCTGCCACGCTGACAGAAAGCAGGAATTAGTCCTCAGGAGAGCCTCACTTGTCACACATAACCACAAGGTGCTCCGGCAGGCACTGGTGTCCTTTCGCAGCCACTGAGAACAGATGGTCCCTAGCTCACAGGCTAGGGACCACCACCCCTTACAGGGATTCCTCCACACACCCACATCCATGGCTCTCTCACAGCTAAGGTCCCATAGCCTCTGTTCAGTCTAATGGGACTTCTCATTAGAGTCAAGGCTTATTAAACCTTGACTTCACAACCCAGCTTAAAACCACACCAAATACAGCTACATTGGCAAAACTACGTGGCAGCAAACCAGTGTTCAGAGCATGATTTATTTATTTATGAAAGAAATTTTTGACACCACCAACCAAATATCAAAACTACACAACAAATGCAGCACTCTCAACCCTTCAAGTCTGCTGGTACAAATCAACTCAGAAATCAGCTCTGTGTGCTGCTTACCAGCAGAATCATGAAGACACCCCCTAGGCAGCACCATGGCACGCTGAGAGCAAAGATCCATCTGCCTTAAAAACGAGATCAGAGGATTGCTTATCTCTTTCCCCCAACTGAATATGAAAGAACTCTTCTTCTTCCCTTACAGCAATGGAAAGCCCACCAACTTTGAGACAACAGAAAGACAGGCAAGCAGGAACATCAAGAAAGATACAGGGTTGGGATGCTGAAATGCCCATAAACATGATAAGCAGAAGGTGCCGATTTNAGCGCATTTAGCTGCTAAAGTTCATCACCATGCCAGTAAGTATAGACCAAAGCAGCTGTGATCAACTTCTCGATACATGCCTTCCTCTCGAGCATCTCCCATTATATACCAAGCTGCGTAAGGCATTTCTTATCCTAGGGCCAGGAGACATACTTGGGCTACGAGGGGTTGAGAAAATGTAAAGCCCTGTCTGCTGTTCTTATTTGGAGCACAGAATTCACTTCAAAGTACAAGCAGCAGAAAGATACAAATTCAAGATTAGTCACAGGCAAACAGATGATTTAGGAACAAGAACCAATCTGTCATAGGCAAGGAGTGCAGCCTCCATGGCAAAGTCGACTACAGTTCTACATCTTTAACTTATGAAGTCAAATTTTAATCTAATTTTAAACTGAGTAACTTGTTGAGTAGAGTAACCTCTGAACTCTATTCGATTTTGTACTGTTAGCATGCTCAAACTGTGACCTCAGCTATGGTTCTAGCAAAAAGAGTCAGGTGGACAGTGGCCAGGATGGAGATTATTTGGGTTTTGATACCCAGAAGAGCAGTGCACCAAGGGATTACCAAACATCTTAGAGTCCATCCCATACTTCAAATGCCTTCTAGTCATTAAAATAGATAAATCCATGTCCTCTTGAGACTCAAAAGGTGGTGTACCTGTTGTTCCAGGGCATCTGCCAATGCACCACATGGAGACAGTTTCCGCTAAAGCCTGCATATTTAAAGTTCCTTTCACAACCATGTAAGGGCGGAATGCAATGAAATCTTTAGATCTAACACAAAGCAGCGGGAGTTTGGCCTTCATAGCAAAATTCTTGGAAGGGAAAATACAGAAGCTCTGTGTACAGGGAGTGCAGTTCTGTAAACAGACCTACTTAACACCACTCTAACCTTTTTTCAGAAGTCAGCTTTCAAGTTGAAGTTTTCCAGGCTTAGTGTCCTCCATGATATCCATTTTTGGATAAAATATACTTTTAAATAGCAAAGTATGAGAAGAGGAAAGAAAGATAAAAATCAATCCTAAGCAAATGGATCACTAAACATCCACTCATACTCCTTAACACCTACAGCCACTTTGGAAAGGAAAAATAGCCTTTATTTACAAATCATTTAAAGCAGTAATTTTCACATTGTGGAATCCTGAAAAGCATAAAAACCCCACACAATTTAAACTATTGGCAATAGCCTTGTTTTTCCACAGCTGCTTCTTGCCAACTTCAGGTTGAAAAACACTGATTTAAGAGACTTCTGGAAAAACACAGTTCTTCTCTCAATGGTTTAGGCTTGTTCAAGAAATAAGTGCAGCATTCCTGCTGAATTCAAAAGATCATATGCAAAATGGACCTCTGCATGGCCTATCTCAACTGAGCCTATCTCAGCTAAAGTCATTCATTCCCAAACGACTGCACATCACTCAAGGAAAACTGCAGAGGCAAGACCAAGGCATTAGATTTCGTGAGTTTACAAAAACACCCCTGTAAGATACAAGAACTAGGTTCTCATAGCATCTTACTGTACAGTTCCAGATGATTACGTTTTTCTTACTTTGTATGAATGCACAGGATTGACAAGGATGACAGAAAAATGTAAAAAAACTAAGAGAAATGTGTGGGCAGTAGTAAGGCATTTAACCAGAAATACCAAATTTAGTGTTAGACTTGACACAATTTTGCCCACCAAGTATAATTTAGAATAAACTAAACATTCATGGGAAATATTTCAAGGAAAAAAATACTTTTTCCCCCTCCAAGAGACTTTTACACTTCATTTTGACAAAGACTCGGTGCACTTGTCTTACACAATACATTCTGAAGTATGGATACTCATCTAAATCTACACATAACTAATACTTCACATTTAGTTTCTCCCTCATGCTTCTTCATTCTTTTCTCAATCTTGTAATATTTTGAAAGATAGTAAGGTACAGCATGCAAATAAAGAATAACCACTAAGGTCACTGAAACTTTCCATTTCCAGTTGAATAAGAGCGCAACTTTTCCAAAGGACATTTAAAACCAGCAAGGGACACTCCTCTTACTTAGCAAAGAGGACAATTAGATCAAGAAATGATCATTGACAAAAAAGTGCAGTAGGGTTTTTTTAAGAAAAATTTTTTCACTGCTCGTTTGGAAGTGAACACTGTCAGATGACTTTTTTCTTCATAAGATAAAAGTAAGACCCTTGAGAGAAACCCTAGAAGAGAGATTCTGGTATCATATAAACTTAAATTTCACTAATAACTTTAAAATAGGAGAGAAAGCTAGGGATAAGGTAGCAACGTTCCTCCTTTTCTGAAGGATCTAAATGGAATCACTGCTTTAAGAAGATTGCTTTTAAGTTTGTTTAGACCAGAAAAGGAAATTACCTCCATGATTTCCTATTCTCTTGCTTTTGCAGAGCAAAATGGAAGTTAAGCATCCACTCTGCAAAAATTTTCTTTATGCAAAGGATACAATAGCATGTTTTCAGAAATGCATCTAAAGACCATGATAAAGCATCACCTAGAAAGTAGCTTTCATCATTTTTCCCACAATGACAAACCTTAACCCAGGAGATGATCAAACTTGAGACAAGGTGTGCTGTAACACTAGGTTATCTTCAACTTGTTCAGAATGAGGACACAATAACTGCCAAAGAAGGCAAGAAGTAAGCCAGGTTGCTGTTTAAACCAAAGCAAATCCATTTTCTGCATTCCAATATATAAAAATATTTCTCCAGAAGCCCAAGACTACAGGACACAAGGCACAAGCTGAGAGGACTCTTCTGATCACAAGACTCCTCATCTGAAATGCACAAGCACATTACTCCATAACTCTGACTAATCTGTGACAAAGTTTCAAAACTGACCTGCAAGGTAGTCTGCACATTAAGCACAGGCAGACCACCAAAAGGTTTTGTGCATATGAATTGCTGGGGAGAGTTTAACAGCTGCAGGACTAGCCTGTCCTTGCAAGGCTGCAGGCTGAACTCAGGTAACACAGCAAGCTGCCTCCTGTCACATAAACACAGCAGCACAGGGAGCCAAACAGCACATTGCTACAGACTCATTACAGACACCACAACATGCACAGGAGCACAGGGTAAGGAGCCTCAGCACTAAGAACTGGCCTTGAAGTATTAAGACTGGGGAATCACAGGCTGTGGGCTGAAGCTTTCACATCCTTTTGTTAGGGCAACCAACAAAAAAAGGAAATAAAGAAATTAAGAACTCTGACTCCTGACTACCTGTTCCTCTTCCTATTCTGGCAGTTAATCCATTTTCAAAACGACCACCACCCCTGCAGCAGCAGCAGAGGGCAAAGGACATCAGATCAACTCACCTCTCCAGTTACACACTGAAGCACCTGTACTATAAGTGGATGCAAAAACCATTCAAAGACAACCAGGAAAGTTTTCATTGGTAAACTCAGTTCAAGAGTTAAGATTGTCTGGTGGCCTCTGATGTCTTTCCACACTGCTGGATTCAGCTTCTGAAAGCTTCCTTTGTTAATGAATACTAGGCTCTTGTCCAGTACTCTTTTCTCCCCCTCTATTCCCTCCCATAAAATATCATGGTCCTCAGGGCATAAGGAACATCCTTTGTCTTCCTGCAAGTCTTCCCTGTGCAGCCACTTTGCCACTCCTGGAAAACGCAAGAGGAGTACCATATTTTCTCTTCTCTGCAAGAAGAGTGGAAAAAACAGATGGAAACATCATCTAATCGGAATTTTACTACAGAGGAAGTGGTGTCCTGCAGAAATGTTGCAAAACCATAACCTCCACTTCATCTTTCAAGTGTCAGCAGCATTGATGTGTAACTCAAATCTCCTACTTAGCCCTGAGAGTTCAATTTTTTGTCAACTCACCATAAAGAGCATGTGATACCACACGACATACCAGGTGAACTAAATCTGAGGTAAAAGGTAAATGACTCAAAGATATCCAGAGAAATAACAGAAAGGCATTCTTCAAGAGAAGAAGAAAGCTCTCATTTCCCAAAATGGCCACATAAATTTATCAGAGAGAAATAAGAAACCCCAGAGGCCTGCAGAGTTACTGGGGAGAGGTGGTATAAAGCTGCAACTTATTAATAGAGGAACTGGTTGGGAAAGCAAAGCCCACAGTTCACTATCAAGGAGAGAGCATGAAGAGGGAGGTTGCCTCAATCTTCCTGCTTCTGTAATGAACATGAAGCACACAAAAATTAACACCTACTCAGTGAAAGATGTATTTCTGCATGTGTGACAATACCAGCTGAATAGTCTCAACTCCTCATTCTCTGCCTCTTCTTCCTCTGCAGATGTTGTAGCAAACAAAAAAAAAAAAAGATTGTTTTCCCATCAGGTCTAGTCAGGGAACTGATTCACCAAGCTGCCACACATAGTTGTGCTAGAACAGAGGGAACTATTTAAGCCCGTTTAGACAGTACTACTGTCAAACATAACCACAGCCTGTAGCATAGTTACAAGAAACAAGATACAAACTAGAAGACTCTGTGCCTTTGGAATAGGCTATTCTACCCACTTCCCTTCCCCCCACAGATGTGATCCCATCGAGTGTTTCAGATGAGCTCCCCTGATCATCTCATCCCTAGCTAGGATGACTCAGGTTACTACACATCACCAGAAGATTAGCTGGTTTTGCAGAATTCTGCCAGTTCAGTAAAAATAAGCACTAACACCCCTCTTAGCCAGAGGCAGACCCTAACTTGGCTCATCCCATCCTATCCCATCCAACCCTGCCCTCAGAAAATCCCAAAAGCTTTGTATTTCTCAGAGTTACAAATACCCACCCCGGTAACCTTTCAGAACCAAAGCTACATTCTCTTAAGAGTGAAAACATATATACATAGAAGGGTGAGGAAGAGGATTGGAAAGTCTCCTGTAAAATACTGCAGTACTGTTTGCTCTGCCCCAACCTGTAAGACAGGGCTAATATTCTTTAACCCTATTAAATGCCTATTTTTCCTCAAGCCTTGCCTAAACTGACATCTAAGAAGCATTCTCATTGTGATTTTACAATAGCAATGAAAGAATACAAGTTCTCAGACAAAAAAACCCCAAGCAAACAAAACCCAAAAGCAAACAAACCCCAAAACCCCCATAAAAACCTGTGACAGTACTTGCCTGGATGCACGATAGCCTAAGATGTCAGAATGTTGAGTCATGAAAGTACCACGCAATAAAGATTTAGACAACTGAGCATGGAAATTGGGATTTTTTTGAATCACCCATTCTTAATTAAAGAGCAGTTATTTGACTTCTATACATAACAGTATTTGGACTACCATCAACGTACGGCACAAACTGTCAAGAAATGGCTTAAAATTTTGGAACAGTCCTTCAGGCACTATTTTAAAATGGTGCTGTACCAGAAAGCTTTAAATTTGTAATATATACATCCTAACATAAATGCTAAAAAGATTTTATCTAGGTGGATTTTTACTATTTTCTACATGCATGGAAAGATTTACTGTAATTAATTTTGGAAGTTCTATTAGAGCAGATTAATTCTGAATGTCATTATTTCTTAGTTAAAAAGTCCAAACGCCTATACTTCCTGCAGGACAAACAGATCCCAAAAAGGAAACCGCCCACCTTGCAATGATTGTTATTACCTCACACAAATTAAAATACATTTTTGCTGAAATGTGAAACAAACCAAATGATCAGGCCTGGTCCAAAATTTCATGTCACAGGCATCAGAAGAAGATCTCAAGATAGTACAACTCAAAGTGATTATCATGAATTTTTTTGAGTATGTCTTTTATTGGTTGATATCCTCCCTGAAAGAATAGAAGTTATCCTTCATTTGCAAGCAGGGAAACAAGGGCAAACCCAGAGTGATCTGTAGTGAATTCAAAGAGGTGTTTGGAACAGATCTAGATTCATCCCCCACAGTTCAACTTCTACTGTTCTTCGGACACATACCTTCCTTCCATGCACATTTAAAGTAAAGCTAAATATCAAACTGTAAATTTTACTCCTTACAACTTTTTATTTTTAAATAACAGTTCCCTCAATTTTTTTCCTGGCGAAACTTTGTCATAAGAGGGTAATTCTCCTTCCCTCTATTCATACTGCCAACAAGAAGAAATATTGGAGTATAGAAGAGATCCTCTTGAACAAGCCTTCAGCTACCGTAAAATTGTTGTACAATGGATTTATATTACTAAAAAAAGCCACAAGCTGCAGCTACCTTTCAAGCAGGTTAAGATAAGGCAAACAGTACCACTCACACGTTTGCTGGGGACAAGGCTGGGGGTGTATCTAAAACAAATACCACTACAGAACAGCCCTACATTTAAACTTTAACTTGCTTTTTATTATTATTTTGCATCAACATCACAGCTATAATAAGCTTTCTCATTTTGGAACAAAGAAATGCAATCTGACCTTTGAACTAGATCTACCTTAAACACTTGGGAGACTCGAGCCTACTTCCAAAACAAGATAACATAGCTAACTGTTTGGAAGCAGCAGCTAATTCATATCACACACAGGCTGGAGCTATAGAGGAGCCATAATCAAGATAAGAAAACTAATAAAGATTTCAGAATTATTCAACTGCTATACACCTTCTCTTGATTATTATTAGCTTCTAACACTTCCTGATGTATCATATTTCTTCCTCAGAATCCACACTTTAATCCTAAGCATCCACGGTCACAGAAGACCACCACTATGCAACGAACTAAACTGAAAGAGATCAGGTACTTAGGTTGCAGTATTTCATCAGCAACAATAACTAAAAAAAAAAAAGGAAATTACTTCAGCTTATTTTGACAGCATAAGAGTAAAATCAACAGCTAAGCAGCATTTCAGTGAAACACTGGCAGAGCTCAAGATGATTGGAAATCTTATGAGAATGTTACAGGTTTTCCCTTGAAATCCTCATTTTGCTCCCAAAACTAGGATCACTGCTGAAGAGTAGTGAACCATTCCCTCCCTGCCCCCACACCCCCAACACAGACCATAATTCAGTCAGTGAGTCTCCAAGAGTACAGCTAATATTTAACAAAAGGCCAAGCATCATCAGCTAGAAGAAATGCATGTGATCACCTCACACTACTACTCCAGTGACCATGCAGCATTGCCATGCTATGATTGCCTGTATAAAAGGTGTCAGAAGGGTTTCGGGGATCTGTGGGTTATTTCCCTCCTCAAACTCCCTATTCCTTAGCAGATCCAATCTCATCAACCATTTCAAATTCAGCAAGAGTCTGAACAGAAGACGATTAGGGGCTGGGAGAGGCAAAAAAAAATCACCACATGCCTTTGTCTCTTGGTATCTGCTTTTGACCACTGAAAAAGATGTTAATGCTCAAGACTGGTACAGAGAACATACATGTCAGCATCAAACAGTTATCATCTGGCACATTGTGTCTCTACAAAGTCCTACCTACATCAAGATCCAGGCACCAGTCCGAGCTACCCCTGCTCTGTGGTCCCACCGTCCCCATTACAAATCACTGCTACGAGAGCTTGGACAACCCTGCTCCACAGTTCCTTCCATCTCCAAGCCATAGCATGCTGCTCCCTTAATTTCATCACTGATCAACAGAACTGCTCACAGACCTAACCTCCACCAGCCTCACCACCTCACTCCCCATAAAAAGGGGATGAAATGTACAACAATGAAGGAAGGTTTCAGCCAGATCAGTTCCCTGAGCTATCTCCCAGAAAAAGCCACACTGGGACAACCAAAGATGCAACTCTGTGACAGTTCAAGCTGATCTATGTATCTGCTGCTGTGTTCTCACTCTTTTCCTTTCCACCAGCTTTGCATCCTCACACTCTTCCTTGTGCTAGTGCTGGTATTTGCTTGACCTGACAGCCAGCCAGTTCAGGAAGCTATACTAGCAAAAAATTATTCTACTCCCTCCAAAAGATGTTTTCTGCTAGGACAGCTCGCCTGAATTGGCTCCTTGTGGGCAGGTGGTCCATCAGCCCCGCTATGCTTTTGCTCCCTTAAGAGCACAAGCTTAGTTTGACAAATTGCCATGAACCCACAGTCCAAAGGAGCAGCCAACTGCAGAAGCAAGAAACAAGAGGGGAAAGTGAATTACTTAAGCCATTTTTATTGCCAAATGCACTCGTTCAAACCACAGGTATATTTTTTCTGAATGCCACATGGTGTGGTATTAGAATGACTTTTCAGGGAACGATGTTAACACAGAAAATCCCACACACCTCATTTACTTTCAGAACTAAATATGAATGAGTATTTCTGAAGTAACAAGAAAGATTTTCCTATGCTGATACATAAATATTGGAAAGCAGAGTGTTTATTACAGGAAAGAATTCTCAAAGACTTGTACAAACTGCCAAGGTGAAACAGAACGTTACATCATTTAACAATCTACTTCCACATCTCAAGGAATATTGTCAAAATTCACTTAAAAAGATGACAGAAATATATTTAGAGCAAGGGGTTAAGATCACAATATCATTTCAGCTGGAGGTCCTGGCCTAGTGCAATAAACCTTTCATAATTTCATAAAAATATGAAAACAAAAAAGGTAACAACACATTTACATGACCCAACAATTGCAAGATTCATACTAGGAATGGGGCAGGTCCTGAGACCTCATAAAGCTGATCAATTTGAAGCTGAAACTATTTACGACATATTGCCATCAAGATAAAAGACACAGAGCACTGTTACACTTTGGACTTATTTTTTTTTAAATGGTTTTGTACTTTACCTCCAAAAACCCCAGTCAATTCTGTGCTTAACAGCGTTCACAGTATCTTTTGTTAAACACACACAGAGGGACTTTCAGAGAGGGAAATCTTTTGGAGGAAGAAAACGTATCAAATTTAGGCATGAGGAAGAGATATGGAAGGGACAAGGGGAGGAAGCAACTTCACCAGAAGCTGGCAATTTAAATGGCTTTAGGGAAATGGAACAGGGTGTGTATAAAAGGGGGTGGAGGTGGGGTGTTTGTTTTAAGTTTTAGCACTTAGGGTTGCTAAGAACTTCAATAACGTAGTGTTTCCCTTTAGTCTGTAGATGACATAAACTTCTCTAGCTAACAAGGATTTTCCCAAAGAGCAGCACAACAAATAGACAATTCTTGCATTTCACTCCAACAAAAGATCTTCAACACCAGCTTTGAAACTGTCCTTTTTGAGTTTTGTGGTTTTTTCTTTCTTTCTTTCTTTTTTCTTTCTTTTTTCCCTCCAAATTTACTCCTCACAGCTATCTAGTTAAACTCTGAGCAGTAGGACAGCTCCACTGGAGGATGCAAGGACCCAATGCTAGACCAGCAGGGACTGAGAGGAAGACAAGATGACATACTGCAAATAGGGAGTTCAGAAAGGACTAGAACAGCTCAACCCCAGCAGCCTGAGGTAAGAAGAACTGAGAAAAGGAGAGAGAAGTAAAATAAATCTGGTTCAAACAGAGGTGGAATAAAATGCAGCAGAGATAGAACCAAAATAAAATCCCACAAACTGGATCTAGAAATATCAATTATTCACTGGAAAGAAAACCCAACACTTTTATGTAGTGTGAGTTTCTCAGTAACATATCACCCTTCAATTGCTTGATGCATAAAACAAGTTAATTGCTTGAATCAATCAGAAGTTAACAAGCATCTAGAGCACACTTTTATATTACAGAAATTTAAACATTTAGATGAAGCCAAAAATATACACAGCAGCAGTTACACATCCTGGTGTAACCAAAAATGGTGTTTCAAATCCCTGATAATGAACTGGGATGCTGAGCTAACTGACAATAAGAGGTTTAACTCTGCACACAAGGAACTAAAGTGAATCTGTGACTGTTATTACAGATTACCTATGCTGAGCAGTCACTGGCAGATTATGGCCATATCTGCATATTTAAAAATAAAACGAGGATTTCTGCTCAATCAGAAACAGGGAACCAAACAAGATGAAACATACCAATGTTCTAGACAGGGATTTTTAAGATTACTCTGCAAGTTCACAGTCTGCTGTTCTCAAACCTTTTTTCTTTGAAGACACACACTGAATTAGTGGCCTAGAGCTGACATTTATGTGAACGTTGAAACCCATAGAAAAGGTCTCCGTTTCTTACTAGGGAAAGAGAAGAGGACAAAATCTGTATTTTGAATGGGAAAAGTTACTCGAGATGAAAGGGATTTCTTTTTCAAAACCCCAAACATTCGATTGCAAGGAGCGTACCCAACAAGAAACGCGCAGAGAGGAGGAGGGGAAATAAAAAGGAGGTGGGGGAGAACAGAAAAGCAATCACACATCCTTTTAACCCCGCGGCCCCGCTCCGGATTCACGGCGTCAATCCGGCACCGCGATCCACAACTTTCCGTCTCCCCCGCCGCTCCTGCCGCCGG
>VYZT01004398.1:60807-89290 GCA_013400735.1 Pomatostomus ruficeps | reverse complement strand
CCCCGCTTCGCGCATGCGCCGCCCGCCCGCCGGCGGCTCGCACGTGCCGCGCCGCCGCCCCCGTCCGCTAGGGGGCGCTGTGCAACCCCGGAGCCCTTCGTGAGGGCGCGGGAACGCCCTGAGGGGGCATCGGGTTCTGAGAGGTCATCGTGTCCTGAGGGGACGTGCCACCCCAAGGGGTCATCCCCCCGCTGAGGGGTCACTGTGTCCTGAGGGGACATCCCACTCCTGAGGGGTCACTGTGCCCAGACCTGCAATCCCTCCTTGAGGTGGCATTCCAATCCTGAAGGGGGCACATAGTTTTCCATGGAGAAGAGATGAAATCTCCTCATCTGCTGCACGGTGTAGTTATAAACCCCCCCAGGTCTGTTGGTATCCATGGTGCAAAGGGAAGACGCGTGCCTGCAGTGGCCGGGAGGTCCTGCAGTGACAGCTCCATGCCTCAGCCACCTCCTGTGCTGCAGCCTTGCACCACAAGCACAAGGCCCTCCCTCCAGGTAAGCTCAGATGTTGTAAGGGTACTGGTGATACGATAACACCAGATTTGACAGCAAGCAGGGAATGTATTGATAGTCTAGGGAGGGCATGGCACTGCCTGATGCCTGTGCAGGAGGGCAGGAACATCGGCACCAGCTTCTTTTAAGCTCAGGGGATAGGATTGGAAAGTGAAACATTTTACTCCAAACCTTGCCATAAGGCCAGAGACGAAGGTCTGCGAGCCTTTATTTCCCCACCCTAACCCTAACCACCAGAGCCATTACCCTCATCATGCCCAGCCAGCTTTGAGCTCTACCCTTTCTAACCCCCCATGATTAGGGGGTTAGAAAGGCGTAGAGCTCAAAGTTGGCTGTGCAAAGCTGGCTGGTCAAATGCAACTGCAGTATCAGGACGTCCCGGATAAGGCATTTCCTGTGGAGAAAGAACTGTTTGAGCTCCTGTTCAGGTGCTGTTGCAGCTGCAGTAAGCCACCTGTCCAGTTCAAAAGGAACTCCAAGAGACACTTGGTGTGGGCAGGTAGAAGAGCAGTGAACCTGTCCTACAAAAGGAGATCAATACAGCTCAGTTTGGCTAGTCCAACAAAAGGAATGCAAGACCAAGGTGTGCTTGCTCTGCCAGTCTACCAGGGCAGCTGCAGAAGGGGAAAGGTGAACAGGGCTATCTGAAGGCCAGCGGTAGTATAAGGACAGATTATTGATTGGCTCTTAATACTCTTGTGAAGGAAGTCAGAGAATTATTTCTCACTGTAGGAGGTGGAATTTCCCAGAGCAGACTGCAACCAGAGTAGCAAGAGACAAAAACCCATTTCAAGATGCAGCTTCCTTGCGAGGAGGGCAGGGTGAAGCTTGTTTTCATGAGCAGAACAGACAGGTTTAGGGAATCTCAGTCCCAGTTTGAAAGCCATTAGCAGTGAAAGAAAGGAAAGCATGACCTATGGAGAATTTCTATGCCACAAAGGGTGGGAAAGCAGGCACCCCTGCTCAAGAATGATCCCCTTATCTGCATCTCATTCCAATTGTTGGCTGTATCCTGCTCTTTGTTCCACCCCTCTTTCAAGGTGGTGAGCCATTGGGGTCTACATGTCTTCATATCCAGAAGAGGGGAATCTCCCTTCAACTCAAAGTCCAGACTATCTCTCACTAGAGCCTGAGTTTGGAAGTCTGTTAGGCACTGTACTAATCACAGAAATATGTGTTCCCTGAGAGGTAGATAATCTAAACAAAGGGATTGCAACATGAATGCTCTAAACTCCAGCAAGTAACTTCTGTCTGCAGGCTGCATGGCAGCTAGAAGAGTGGGTGGACTCCCAGCACTAATTATTACAGAGTTCCAGTTTGGGGTTTTTTTGCAGTCTTCTGTTCTTAGATTGATGTTTTGATAGCAAGCTCTTTGAGACAGCCCCATGGTTCTACCCTGTGCTGGTGTTGAACCTACCATAAAGCTTCTGATTCCTGACTGGGACCCATATAAATATTAATTCATTTTCCATAATGTGTTGCCCTTCCCAGGGCTAATCACAGACTGTTATCATGCTAAATACCAACAATTTGGATTTCTTCCTTACCGCCAAAGCAGGGAGGAAGAGAATGAGGAAAGCATGAACCAGAAGATCCAGCACATAAAGCAGGAGAAACTGTTTGAGAGCTAGAGAAAGGCAACAGTCCTGTAAAGTAAAAAATCGTTTAATACCACAGGCCTCCTGTGGGGAGGAGCAAACAAAGGACCAAGGTCCACTTTATAAAAGAGCAGCAGCATCTGGAATCTCAAGCTAAAACTTTTGTGTTCAGGAAGATGGAGAAAAAGGGTATAAAGAACAGTGGGACTGGCCTCAAGAGTCTCATTGAGAGTGATAGTTAAGTGAGCAATCATGAAACTACCAAGGCAATGGGCAGATCTGACTTGATCCTAGAATTAGGCTGGACCAAGTTTGATAAACCAGAGCTTGCACCATGCTGCCACCAACACCGTCAGGCAGGTTTGTTCAAACCAAAGTGGATCCACCATTTTCCCGGCCAGAACCATCAGCAGGCCCCAGCAGCCACTCTGGTACTTGCTCCTGCAAACACCTCAGCACAAACTCTCTAGCTGGGACACAGCTTTGGCCTCCCCCCATTTCCCATGAGCCATGAGACTTGCTGCAGTTGGAACAGTTGTTTTCCCCCTGTTTCACAGTGGCTCCCTTTTGATGTTAATTGTTTGCAGGCAAAGCTTAGTGGAGAGTGTAGCTGTTCTCTGGTCTGTCTGCTGGTTACTACTGAGCCGCCCAGACCAGTGGAGAAAATGCTTTGATGTTAATGAGCTGCAGACAATTTCACTTAGCACCGAGCAAGGCCTGGCATCTCAGATGTAAGACTTTCAAGGCAGATCCTACAGCAAGTCTCTCCAACATCCGTTTTGCCACAAGAACAGAAAATACCCAGAAAGACATTTGACCAGAAACCTGTCTTCTCACACAGTCTTGCACCACACCCAATATCATTACAGCCCTAGAGATGCCAGAGGCAGGGCAGTAGTGAGAGTTAAAAATGGCCCTATAGAATCACATGACCTTTATGGAACTCGGTAGAAGTATGGTTTACCCCCTTGTCCCATTAACTGCCTGCTTCTGTGGTCCTGCAGGAGGAAAACACAGTAGTGGGAGAAAGGGATGGACTGTAAATTGCTGATTTGCCACAGACTGGTTCCTGTGTGGCTGATGTTCAAGGCAACCCCATTCTGAACATGGCACCTTCTCCATCAGTGCAGCAGATACCTGAATGAAATGGGCCAGCTGCAGTAAAGTGAGACTTCACAAGCAGCCTTCGACTATCCTCTTTCTCAAGTGGATATGTCAGCAAAACCTTTTCTGACAATCTACTCCAGGCAGCAGCACGCTGCCAGGTGCATGCAAACCTACAGGTCAGTGATGGACCTCTCAGAGACAGGGTACAAAGAGTCTGTGGACGTGTAGCTTCCTTGCCTTCAGCCAGCCCTTGTTGTGGGCCCCAGACAAAGAGGTTGGGATTTCTCCCTAGGGTAACACCTCATGTACTGGAGAGGGCCCAGTTTAGGCAGAGCTCCTGCTGTGGAGAGATAGAGTGGGAACATAGAAAGATGAGAAAGATATCTGTCCAGTGGAAACATGAGGTACCACAGTCTCAGGAAGGAAGTACTGAACCACAAGTATGAACAAAGACAAGTGAGAAAAAGACACAAGTTCAATTTTGTAACCATCTGCCCATCATCAGCAAAGTATATTTAACGTATCACACAAACTCTGCTTCTATCCAGACTCTGTGAACTTTGGAATGGAGTGACCCCGTCCTCTGAGAAGCCCCAGCCAAGCAGAAGCAAACACAGACTACATCCCATCAAGTAGAGCAACAAATGAGACCTCACTGAAAGTTAGGGAGAAACATGCCTTCTTCTGAGGAATGTGGCATAATTCCAATATATTGCCTTTGTTAAATGATTTATAGCAATGAGAGAGAGAGATACTAACTCTTCGGTTTTCTAGCCAGGACAGGATTATTCCCTGCAGCAAACTGGATTACACAGCTCAAATAATGCAAGCCAAGTCCAAATGCTTGTGTCGTGCCCATTGCAGGGAGGAGCTCACAAATACATGTGAGCCTACACTGAAATAAAACCTAACAAGGTAGAAAGTGACATCATGGAGGAGACCATGACTGATCACAGCCCAAGGAGACTGTCCAGCAAAAGGAACACTGCACTTTGGAAAGTCTACCCCAGTCAGTAGGAAGAGACACAGAATTAACCTTTGACAACATATTCAGCATTTGCTGACTACCAAAAGCCGCTCCATCCAAGCAAAGTTTGTGGGCCATGTTTTGACACAATGAGTACAACTGTACATCCTGTAAGAGATGAGACTTGAGGCCATTGACAACAGCACGGAGCGACATATCCAATGATCCACAGACAGTGGTAAGGGAAACACTGTGATTTACACTGCTGGGCAGGAGCCTGAGAAGCACTATGGAGTGTGTGCAGGATGGATGAAGAGGGAAGCAATTTGATCCCTTTTTCAAAGGGATTTGTTGTCACATACGCTAGCAGCTTCACTAGAGGTGGAGAGAGTATCAGCCTGAAAGCAGAGAGATATTCATTAAGTTTAGGATGGATTTCAGTGCACAAGACAATGCATTGTCAGAAATTGTAATATTAATATAAATAGAAAACAAGTAGATTTGTAAGGTGAATGGGAATAATCTGGGGTTTACAGCAGAGAGTTTATCCCCATTAAAGGAACAGGAAAGCTGGAGGGTTGAATAAATGGACTAAAAAAGATCACCTTTGTAATAAAAGCAAGGGTGATGCATCAAGGTGAACACTAGGTCAGCTTGTAACTGTTTCTAGGGGATGAGGAAACATTCACCTGAAACCAGAGTAGAGCTAGAACGGGCAAGTTGTCTGCACCATTTGACTTGAGACAGTTTTCATGCTCTTCATGCTTTGCTCCAGTGCCACTGTCCCCAGCACACACAAAGCGTATATAATCTGTGACACATCCATGTGAGGCAGCACCATTGGTCATACATGTGCATGATGGATGAGCCATTTTGCTGCCAAAGGAACAGATATCTGCTGGGTTCCGCTTTTCTCCCACTTAAGGGAATGGATCAGCTATTTTTTGTCTGTGCCACTGCTGACTGTCAGGAATTTCATAGGAACTTAATCAACTTTGGTCTGATTCTATAAAATTTACAAGAATAGTGGCAAATCGCAGTATAGTTCCAAAGCTCTTAGTGGAGTGATTAGCAGACAACATCTTTGTGTGTGTCAGCTCATTAAGGAGCTTGGCCAAAGCTATCAGTGCTGTAGAAACAGGAAACAACAAAACATTAATTCAACCAAGCATGCAGATAACTCCGAGCAAGACTTGGTGCATCCTAAGAGACAAACAAGTGGAACAAGCAGTTGCACCTTACAAGCTTTCCACACCAGCAACCTGAGAGGTACTGTGTCCCCAAAATGAAGGGTGCAAAGAGTTTGAAAATTTTAAGTTGCTCATCATAAAACCTCTCTCTCTATTTATATACACTACAAGAATGAAGGCAGCGCTCAAAATGGCTTCAGATGTTGATGTCCTACACTCACAGCCACACTCAAAACTCTGCTCAATGTTAAACATGTTTCTGTCACTGCGAAGAGGTGAGGGAGATGCTGGAGGCTCAGTGACAAGTGACCAGTCAAGAACTTTAAAGCCTTTCGGATATGAAACCACTGTCTTATTTGATGCAGTGTACTACATTCTGCTTAAGCTGGCTGTCGTAATCAAGAAGTGAAAAGTGTCACATGCACTGCAGTTTCTGAATGGAGATGGAGGAAATTAGGGAAGGGTCACCATACCCATCACCCTGGGAAGAACAGTATGGGTATAAAAAAGCTGAGTGTCTTCTTATACAGTCAAGTTATCTCTATGAGCAATGACCATAAAATGCTTCTTGCATTACAGAAGAGATGGGGGATTGCATGCAGATAGAAAATATCTCTGTGCTTCTCCAAGGTGATACAAGTTTTCTTTCAAGTTACAAATGTACATTCAGCAAACGGAAAGAACAACTCGTGAAAGAAGACATTTTTGTGGAGTAAAGCCCAAAGCTAGACAACAAACATGTGAATTTTATTTTAAAAAAGCAACAACAACAACAGAAACAAAACCAAAAAACCCACCCAAGCCAATGTAAGGTTTTGTCTCATTTCAGTTGGAAAATGATTGCCAGACTAGCAGCTCAAGATGTGAAGCCACAGAAAATGAGTTGGGCTAGTAGCAGAGGAAAAGGGAAAGGGAAAGGAGAAGGAAAAGGAAAACCAAATGGAAAAGGGAAAGGGAAAGGAGAAGGAAAAGGAAAACAAAATGGAAAAGGAAAAGGAAAAGACATCCAGGATGTTGTTTAAACTCCTAGAGAACAATTATGCATTGACGTGTGCCTAACTGATACTGAGCATACACTATTGACCACCTGATTAGGCTGGTGGAATGAAAAGCAGCTGGAGGACTTTTAGAGGTTGTCAGGGGAGAAAACATAATGGTAATGGGAGACATTAATTACCCCCATACAGACTGGGTAGACACTATGTTAAAGAATGATGCAGACTGCATTTTTAGCCCATATAAATGGATATTTCTTAGAATGACCACTCAGAGGAGCCAAGTAGAGGATGAACTCTTGATTTTGTCACAAGTAGTACATAGGAGGGAGTTTGAAATGTAGTAATGAAGAGTCACCTCGTCTTTACGAACACAACGTGCTCAAATCCATATTATGGCAGGAGAGGAAAAAGCAACAGAAAAGTACACTGCAGTGCAATGTAACTTAAAAACTTAAAAACATATTCTCCTTTCAAAGGAAATAAGTGTAGAAGTCACCAGAGTAATTAAGAAGAATTTTTAAGTAGTTGATGAAAGGACAAATGCTTGCAATAACATTGAGACCATTTAAAGCTTTAAATATGGCATCACTTGAAGTATTCTAACAACAACCTAAAATAATAAATAATCCCAAGTCTGGCACAGTTAATCAGTAGAACAAAGATGACATTTAGAAGAAAAAAAAAAAAAAAATCCTTCCAAAAGAATGAGTATGGCCGAAGAAGAAATACAGAAAATCCCAAAGCCAAGTTAAATAAATAAATAATGAAACCCCACAACCCAACACATTTAAGCCAAGTCAAATTAATTTTCAAAGAGCAGCTTTCTAAAAACATGAAGATTACTAATAAAGACATGTTTTACACAGTAGGAGGAAGCCTACAGGGATTCAGGGGCCCAACAGAGAGCTTTAAGGGAAAAACAGTGCAGAAAAATTACCTTGACTAGAGGCTACTGTCACCAAGCACAGCTGTGCACATCCAAACATTTTTTAGCTGTGGTTTAAAAGCAATGGGTATATATAAAATTTCTACTGAAGTTTGGGTTCAGCCTTGTAATTGCCTCACTCCAACATGTGCCTTCCAGCATGCTGAGGGAAATATTGCTGAAATAATAAGGTGGCTGAGGGTCCCAGCCCAGGTTTCAGTCCCTGTTAACTTACACACATTTCATTAATAGATAGCTCTGAAGTGAATAGTCAAATGGGAAGCACCGAGGTCTGAGGAATTAGCCACTAGTCAAAGCACCAGGAGAGAGAGAAAACAAAGACAAAACTGAGCCCAGCTTGTGGATCTGGGAGGGGTTACTGGTTCACCAACCTCACTATCACATGGAGATGTTTAGAGATGTTGATAGAGATGGGGATTAAGAGAACAGCTGTCCATAGCAGTAAGTGGCGTTGGCTTCTGTCCCCTCTTTCCCTGGTTGCTATTGGCACTCCAGAGATCCTGTCCTGCTCTGACCTATTCCTTTTATCCGGGCCAATAATAGCATTGCCTTCTCTGAAGTCTGCCTCCACCAGCATCCGGAGGAGTCTGATTTATTCATTTTCCTCCAGTGGCAGCTACAATTCATGAGCAGATACATCCTGCAGATCTCTTCATTCATGTGAGATTGTAAGTAGAACTCAGTCTTGTCCACTGGTGAAAATAGACCGCAGTGAGGTCTAACTGTCCTTTAGCCAGGCTTCAAAGCCTGTAAACCCCCAAATTTAGCCTGAAGTAATTCATTGTACCAAGTGTTTCCCCAAACATTATGATCACCTCTTATTCACTTAACGTGTATTTTTATAACAAATTAAGTGCTTTGCCTACATACTAAGTGCAATCCCAGGTCTTGGAAGTGCTGATACACAGACATTGCCTGGTCTCCACGTCTTCATTGCACCACATGATCAATGTTCTTTGTGCACTTCACAAGTCCTTTAATGGGCCATGGATGTTGTGCTCCAGGACATTTGAATGATGCTATCAAGCATGTCTGCTCTGGGTCGCATGGCTAGAGCTGGTAAAGTCCTGTTTCCTGAGCTTATGCAGCATTGCTCTAGTGAATGTGTGGGATTCAGGAATCACTTTACCCCCAGGTACTTCAAGGAGAGCTGCTTTACTTAGGGACAAGCTCTAACTGTCTCTTGGTAACTGAGAAAGTGTATTTTCTGCTACTTCTCTACATACTTCCTGCCTTTAAAAATGTGCTATTTGAAGATGCGGTTTCTAATACTCACCAGTTCACCTGGGAACAGAACTTGTATGCTATATTGATATCATACACAATTTCACAACCTTGTAACTCACCAATGGACTAAGCCTTCCAGTCACACTCAATTTACCTTGTTTAGCATTTTCACATGGACTTGTGGGTCTCCCTTGGATTAAGCTGGGAGGTGTTAAATCCATTTGTCCTACCAGCGTTATATCCTAAGGCTCTGTCATCACCTAAACAGAATCTTTGGAGGTTAAACTGGAAACACCATGTCCTTTATCTTCCTCATCCATTGCCAGTACAAGTTTTTTCTCCTTCTCAGATTTTGTAACAGCCTAACCCAAAAAGCTACTGCTTTTGTAGGCTTCTCCCCAAGTTTTGCCGTTTGCTGTGGCCACATCAGGCAAGCCAGACTGTTGGCATACTGGAAAAGTGTTGAGCCAGAGCATAGCGCATCCCAGCATGCGTTGGAACGCTTGGCACAGGCAGAGTGTGCCACCTGGAACAAAGCCGCAGAGATAAGCAGGAGTGGAAGCTGGCTGGCAACACTGGGTCGGTAGGAGAGCAGGAAGTTATGAAGCACTGCTAGTAAATCAGGTCATTGTAAGGACATAAAAGGGGATGACATGGATAAGATATGTCCTGAGGAGGTGTGTGAAAGGGTGGTAGAAAGGACCCTGCACAGTTATTCTCAGGGGCTGACTACGCACACACCTTGATGTAGCCTTGAGAATAAACTGTGCTGTCTTCAAGGCGACAAGATGAATAAGGAGTAGGAATTGTGGAATTATAGGAATCTTTAATTTCACAGTGAATGCCAGGCGGTAAATTGTGCCAGAACAGCAGCGCTCAGATATCCTCTGACAAGACAGAAAGCAAATTTCCGTATCGATTCAGTGTAACGTAAAACACAACATCATTTCAGACATGGCTTCTGTGAATGGTGAGCCTGCTCCATCACTCAGGGAACAGACCTGCAGGGCGGAGCAGACACCAAATGCAGAGCTGCAAGCAGAGAGGTGAGGGAAGAAGACACATGAACCAGCTGCAATCAAACCCCAAAAGTGGGTTTAACTCTGTTTCAGTGAAGGTGATGAGGGGAACACGGGGAGTGTGGAGATACATAATGAAACAGGAACAGCACAATAGAAATAATCCCTTAGATGAGGCAGCTGGTTTCTTAGACTAAGGCACTCGGTTCAGTGTTAATGATGATGCACTACAAACGAGGAGAAACTGCTGCTAAAAACGAAGATCAGTCCCAAGGCTGGAGAGGAGATACAGGAGAAACTGTCCAGGCTGCATCAGACACAAGCATGACCAGGATGCAGGACAGATATTAACCACATATTCTGAGAACAAATTCAGGCTAGTAAATCCTGGAATTTCAAAAGAGCCAAGTGCAAGCTCCCAAAATGTGGAGGCAGCAGAGGGCTGGGAAGTATTGCAAGTGCTGAGAGTAGTAGTTCCTCATAGGAGAAGAAAGGGACCTTGACCTTGTCAAGGGATGAGGGAAGTAGGGTGAAATTTAGTGGCAGAAAGGGCAGATTAAACACTTGGGGACCAGCAGCAAGGGCTTTTGCTATAAACTGATGAAATGAAGGCTCTGAAAGAATAAAAATACCTTACTGCACTGAAGGATGAATATGAAGCAGCAGCATGATGCTTCTGTGAAAAAGGAATGGCACTATGCTAGGATGCAGCAGACAAGTTATTTTTAGCAGAGACAGAAACATTATTGCCATTGCGCAAGGCATTGTGAGACTTCCTCCAGAGTCTCCTTGCAGCTCTACATCCAGGAAGGATAAATTTGCACTGCACAGAGAAAAACTATTTGGATGCTGAGACAAACAAACACAAGCTGATTAAGAATCTACTAAAACAGTTTGGTTTGTTGTGGCCAGACAGGAGCTGAGAGGGGACAGATGTATTTCTGAAGAACCACTGAAAGAAAATTGTAAATAAAAAAATGTTAAGAAAATATGTAAGATGTACAATAATGGCAAAAATATTTAGTAAGTTTAGATGGTGAATTAGAGAGTTTATACCCCTGCCAGGATTGATGTTCTGGACCAGCCTTCCAAGAAGGGTAATGAGGCAGAAAAACCTGGATCAATTTAACACACAGTTTGATAGAATTCCCTCCATTAATTTGTAAGTGAAGGAGCCCTGGAAATGGGCAGCTCAGTCTGGGATACAGATCCTGGCTGGCCAAGGAGTCAGAAGTGCTAAAGTTGTTTGGAAGACATTTTGCTTTAACCCAGGCTTCCTGGTTTGTGCTGGTCATTGTGACGATAAAGAATAACCAATTTCCCTCTTAATTTGCTTCTAAAGGTAGTGAGGTTTTCCTTCCTTTGGGAAGCTAAAGGCAAGCTTTAGGTCTCATGCATTGGTGCTCCTAGCATTACAGTCCCAGAGGTCTGCTCACACATTAGGCTTAATGCTATTGCCAGATTAGGGTCAGGAGGGAATTTTCCTGGATTGACAGAAAAATTGTGGTTGCGTTTTTTGTGTGGTTTTGGTTGAGGCCTTTTTGTTTTGTTTTGATTCACTTTGTGTTTTTACTTCCCCAAGTTCACATCTATTTTCTAGATACTATGTAATTTTTTTCATGAATTCTCTGCCATTGCCAAGCTGCAGACCAATGGTCCCTTAATCTCCCTGCCTGCTTCCTGTAGCATGTTACAGCTGCAGGTTTTTTTCTGAGAGGAGTCTGAAAGCACTTGCAGCACCTGGTTTGTGGGGTAAGTGGAGCAGGTGTCCAGACTGGAGGCACCAACAGGATATTCACTGCGTGTTTACTCCCAGCTGCAGACACTGGACTACAGGGTGACTCTGGAGGACTCCACCAATGCGAACACAAGCACACGCAGTAACTGCAGCAGCGGCTATATGAGGGAACAGGGGCATTAACCCAGGCTGTCAGCTGTACAAGCACAGATTTAAAGGACACACAAGCACTAGCTGGCCTCCAGGGCTTACTTGCAGGCAGGCAGGGATTTGGGATGAGGCGTATGTAAGAGAGCAGAGAAGGTGTGGTGAGAGTGAGGGAGCCCCAAACCTGCAGGTGCTGCATGCCAAAGTGGGATGAGCACTTCTCCCAGCTCTCTGGGGCTCCTCTGAGCCCACCTGCAGCAATCCCAGCACCAGACTGGCATGGCCACTCTCAGCAGGCACCCTGGAGCTGGGTACCCCTGTGAGGATCCTGGTGGAGGGAACCCAGGTTGGGGAGGCACAGATATGCCACAGCAGCAACCTCTGCTTTGGGTCAGGAGCTCTGAGCCCTTGGGTGTGCTAAGTCTGAATCTCAAGAACTGGTGGTCCCAGGGACTGGAATGGGTATCAACAGCAACGACCATAGCCAGGTTCCTGCCTGGCACCTCTGCCCACAGGAGTTCCTGTCAGCTTTCAGGATGAATATGCTGAACATTTTAAATGTGAATATCCTAAGTGTGAGAAAGTACACCCACCTCACAGCAATGCGGGTGCTCCGCACCTGGCAGCACCCAGCTTCGTGGTCCCAGAATAACCTTTCCTGAGGATAAGGGACTCTGCTGTTGCTGAGGAAATGCTAAGCTTTGCAAAGCAATGAAGACAAGGGCCCTGCAGCCTTCAGCCCCAGGCAGAGGTGTGCAAGGAGTGCTGCTGTCAGACTCTCCTGCTACCCCACTGCCTTCTGCATATAGGGTCCAAACCAGCTTATGCACAGAGCACAAGCCCCTCATCTTGCAGGTTCTACCCACTATGAAAGACCAATCTGGATGCCCTTCTATTTGCTTCTTAGCTTAGAGATCATGTTCAGAACATACTAATGCAAGAGAGAATGAAAAGGGAAAGGGAGAAGGAAGATGTGAAATCAGCATCAGTCCTTTAGAGAATTGTTCCAGAAGACTGCAGATAGCAGGGCCTGGTGCAGGAAAGGACAACTGCTAGAGATTGGAGTCTGTGGCAGGAACAGAAGGGGAAAGGTTTAGAGTGCCTTTAAGAGAAACAGAGTGAAAACCCCAGCTCTGCTTAGTGAGCTTTCAGAAAACACCCTCTTGTGTGGTTCCTAGCCATGGGCTGCTGCACCTCGGGCCAGAGCCACTCACATAGGCAGCCCAGGATGATGCTGCTTGTGGGAGGAAGTTAGCTGTCCTATGGCGAAGTGGATTTGTTTCCAAGAGAACTGAGGTTCCTACAAAGCCTCAGCTCTGCTCCTCACCTCTGGCTTGCCTACTAGGGCAAGGCATGTGCTCCAAGTGCTGCTTCTTGCCACTGTCCCCAGTTCTTTCCAGACAGCTCCTGCCAGCATCCATGCTTCCAGAGAGCTGGCTGTGCACTCCTTTCCACACTCCTGCTTCCTCTTTCCAACAGTGCCTTTGCCACCAGCTGGGCAGCAGGAAAACACATTTCTGCAACTCTCACACCCTCCACAACAAACCTTAAATCAATAACCAAGAACACAGGGACAGGTTATTGCTAACGGAAACCATTAAACTGTAACACAGGGGGATAAAGCCAACCTCTAACACTCAGAAGATTTATAGGGCACAACAGCAGGGTGTTAATTCTTTTGGCAACACAAACGCTTTCACACCCCCTGCCTTTACTGACCCTCAGGAGCAGTGCGAGGAGAGGGGACCATGTGCAGCCCAGCTGTAGGAACACAAGGACACAGCCTTGTTCATACAACAGTCAGCAGCACACATATTTGGGGTGATACCATGCTCACAGGGCTGCCCAAATGCACACACCTAAGATCCACGGAATAGCATAATCCCAGGGATTCCCAGGGTTGCTGACAGCAGACATCCCCCGTGCCCAGCTCCGCCTTGCCTGTAACACTCTCCGCTCTGTCTCTTCTGCTGCACTGCAGTTTCAAGGAAAGGCTGTACTTTCTGATCACCTAAAGTGTTTGTAGAAACAAGCCCAGCTCTAAGACACACAAGCTCTTCCTCAGGCCTGCATCACCCAACAGCTTGAAAGTGTTTCCACAGCTGGTTTAACAGACGCTCTCTCTGTAACACTTGCTTGGATCCACATGCCCTCAGTACTGCTGCAGCAGCTCTGAGACCAGGGAGATGCTGGTCAGCACCATCATCAGCCCAGCAGCTCTGGGCAGAAGGGCCACAGATGTGCTGCAGCCACAGGGCTTTGCATGAACTCACAGAAAGGAGGACACATCCTCCCCACAAGAGTCCACCAGGGCCCTGGCTGTCATCCCCTCCTTTGATGGCCCTGGAAGAACTGCATTACTGATTAACAGCCCCCTGCCTGCTTCCCCCTATCCCACTCACACCCTTCTCTGCAGCTGCCTCCTTGGACCCTCCCTTGTGCAAAGTCCAGGATTAGGCAGAAGAGGACAGGTGGGAGCTCGCTCAGGGCCCACCTGCAGGCAACCTCTCTATACCCCACATCCCTGGGTACTGCAGAGGCCTCCCTGGGCTGTGTGGTGGAGCAGTACAAGTCACCTAGTATGCAGGCAGGTGCAGGAGCACCTCTCTCCACCTAGGGGAGCAGCAGGGGAAGAGGTGGGCTCTAGCCACAGTGCCAGACCATATAATTGCTGCAATACACCCAGGCACAACCACAAAGGGCTCAGAGTCTTGAACATGATCCAAGCAGCAACATCAGCATCAGCTTGGCTGAACCCCTGCCTCGGGTTTATTGCCCCTATTCTTCTCCCTCCTCTCACACTATTGGAGTGTGTGCTGCCTCCATCAAGGGATCTGAAGGGACTTTGACCAGCCCCCTTCCACCCCAAGCACTGTGAGGGACCCTGGGAGTGGCATGGGGATCCATCCTTTGCCCATTGCTTCCCTCCACACTGTCGCAGCTCTGCACTGCCCAGTTGGGCAGCTGCAGGCTTCCCTAACCCAAGGTGTGCCAAGAGGGGGCCAATATGGGCACCACTGCGCCCTGCCCAAGCCTCTTCCAGTCCTGAAGCCAGGGTACTCAACGTCATCTTGGGGCTCCCAGTCCGCCACCTGCAAGGGACCAGCCCCATCTGCAAGGGACCCCCAAGCTTGTGCTAGCCAACAAGCAGTCCAAGGCAGGGCTTTTCTCTGACTGCCAGCACAAGAGCAGGATGCAGGAAAGATGCTTGGCAGCAAGCCCAAGCATGCTCCCTTGGGGGGTGCCTGCGATCGCTCTTCTCCTCCATGAGCTGCAATGCACTGAGAGGGCCTAGACAGGCAACATCCATCCCTCCCTGCCACTGTCCATCCTTTCCTGCCAAATACCATCCTACTGCAGACAGCTGTAACCTCTCTGCAATCACACAAACAACCTCTCCCTCAGGGGAAAACCAGAGATGAAATGTCACCCCTCTCCTTCTGGCAAGCCGGAGCAAAGCCAAAGAGCAGGCTCGACAGGGACAGGCGAGACAGGGCAGTGGGCTCGGAGCAAGGGGAGCCCTGCCCGAGCTCCGGCCAAGGGCTACAGCCCGTTCCCAGCCCACTGCCGGGAATGGCGGTGGAGGATCTTGCACTGCCCCCCCGTGGCTATCGCGGGAGATGTAGGTGGCCCCAAAACGGCCGGGAGCCTCGAGGTGCCACGCCCTGCAGCCAGCAGAGCCCAAGAGAGTCAGAGGGGTCCTCAGAGAGGCATTCACTCTGTGCCAGGCCACTGCGGGCTGCCACAGTGACAGTCACACGCTTAGTGACCTCAGTCCTGCCCCAGTCTCCCCAGACATCCCACTCCTGTGCCCAGTCCCTGACCTGTGCAACATTTCATGGGGCCATACCACAGCAAAGTCCCTGGCGTCCTGAGAGGGGCACAGCCTGAGCCCACACCTGGGAATAGCCCACACAAAGAAGGAGACAAGGCAGTGCTGTTGTTTGGGCATCCGCATTTATTGTATACGTCTGCGGCAAGCCCAGGGCTGCCACTTGCCTAGACCACTCCAATTGAAGGCCAATGATCCGTCCTCCTTAAATATTGGTTATAAAACAAATTTCTTTTTTTCCTTTTTCTTTTTATTAAAAACCTCATCTCTCTCTCCATACTTTTTTTGCCTTTTGTATTTGAGTATAAAAGTGGGGGCGGGTGCTCCGCCTTGCCTGCCGCTACCTCCGCAGGCTGCGCTGTGCCTGCCTCAGCAGAGTGTCGAAGTCCAGGGAGTCAAACTTGCTCTTGACAGGAGCTGGGTCGAAATCCTCCCGGTTTGAATCTGGAAGAGATAGGGAGAGGCTGTCTTGAGCCCATGGAACACTGGCACAGTTCTGGCCATTCCCACAGCAAACTTCTTATTTTGTTTCACATGCTAGCTTCTAGACCAAGAGTTGTGCCAGCCTCCATCACAGTGCTGGAGAGACAGGGAGCCCCATTCAACTGCCCTTCAGGGCAGGACCATTCCTGCATGTGGCTCTGCTGCCAACCCTGACTGACAGCAAGGATGGGGACTCCTATACCTCTGGAAAGGAGAGAAGGATCCAGGGTGCCAATCCCCCAACTTGGCGGCTGTGCAACTCACCCAAGTCAGCATAGTTCCTCCTGCAGAACTGCCTACGGCCACCAAAGCACAGGTCAAAGGGCTGCTCGTCTGGGCGCCGCAGCTTGTGTCCACTCTCGATGGCGGCAAAGGCTTCTTCAGCATAGCGGTAGGTGACAAAGCCATAGTTATCCCTGACATTGGAGGAGATCAGCAGCAAGTTACGTTTGTCCCTCACTTGGTCTGCACCATCCCCTTGACTAATGGGAAAAGGGCCAAGAGGAGTCATCCCTGGCAAGGGACTGACCCATCTCCCCACAGCTCTTACCCCTCCGAGCGGAAATGCAGGGTACATTCCTCAATGTCCCCAAACACAGAGAAGCGGTGCCGCAGCTCTGACCGTGTCATTCTGCTGGGGATCTTGCCGATAAACACAACTCGCCGCTCCTCCTGCAGGCAGGGATGCCCCATCCATGAGCAGGACCTCTTGCACTCAGCACCCTCCCTGCATGGCCACCCACCACACTGCCCTGGCCAGGGTCTCCCAGCAATGCTGCTCAAAAGGCTGCGCCCCTGTGGATGCAGTGACAGAGGGGCTGTGGACTCCCAAATTTCCAGCCCCAGATTCTCAGCCCTCCATCACTCACTATTGCACGTTCCTTCTGGAGAATCCTCTGCCTTTGGTAGTGGTCCTGTGCATCATAACTGTATCTGTCAGGACAGAAACCAGACACATGAGCTATGGAATCACGAGGGTGTCAGGAGAGTGATTCCAAACACAAGGAAGATCTTGAAGGAGTGGGTCCATCCCTCCTCCACAGAAGGTTGGGAGATGGGTTGGGGAGAGCTCACACCCCTGCAGGGTGTCCACGCTCACCTTCTCCACCTGCTACTCCTCCTGCGGGGTGAGGGGGAGCGGGACTGGCTGCGGGACGTGGACCTGGACGAGTATGAGGATGTTGATGATGAGGATGAAGACCTGTCCCGGGACCTGCCACATGACCCACAGCTGGAGCGAGAGGAGGAGCTGTGGGAACATCTTGACCGGTACCTGGGGGAAGGAGAGATACAGCTGAGCCCTTCCTTTGTCCAGCATCATAAGGCTCCAAAGTAAAAAAGACTTCCACCGTTCTCATGGTATCCAGCATCTCACTCGGACAGGACCCATCCCCAGGATGGGGAAGCCTCTGCCCAAGATTGCCAGGGCAGTAACAACACTACAGAAATGTTGCTCCACATTTGGCTCCCAATGCCACAAAGAAAAGGGAGCAGGCTCACAGGAGGGACAGCTCCCAAAGAGCAAGAAATAGTCAGGGGGGAACTGTGAAGCACAGGGCTGTGCCTGGCAGGGCCCAGGAAGGACCGGGACTTCTGTGCTGAGCCCCACACGATGCACAGGACAACACTGAAGCCATCGCATCCGCATCATGCTCAACAGCCATGTGAACAGAGACTGCAAGAGCATCTCTGGTAGGCCCAGGGAAAGCTTAAGAACAGCAGGACCAAAATACCTCTAGGATTAAGCTGTGCTGCCTCCAGCCAGGAGCACAGTCCCTCTCCAGACCTGTTGGCCATAGGTGGTCCCTGCCATGGGCAAACCCAGGCCTGGCAGGGCATGCTGCCTGGCTCTGCCACATATTCTCCTGGGCGACAGCAAGTCAGGATGGCACAGTACGTGGGGACATTTTCCAGCACAAGGCCAGCTGATTTGCTGGAAAGCCAAGCCAGACATGGCTTGACAGTCTCCAAGCTGCACATCCATGAAACATGGCACTTATATACCTGCCAGCTCCAGCCTCTGCATTTACTGGCCATCAATGAAGGGGTCTTGGTTGGACAGGCCCCTCATGCCCAGGGACATCTCCAGAACTGAACACCAAGAAAACAATAGAAAAAGAAACCCTTCACCAGCTTCACTGCCTCCCAGCCTAGCTGAGACAGGCTGCACATCACTCAGATGCACGACTCTGGAAGAAATGCATCCCATAGAGACCAAGGTGTTCCACTTTCCTACACAGCCACCTCCATAAGGAGAACAGGGAGCCCCTGAGGCAGCCAAGCCAGACAGGTTTTTCCCTGCTTACCTCCAGCAGATCTCTAGAGAGCACCACTGTGGCTCCTCTCATTTCTACACCAAGGGCTGCAGCAGCCCCACAGCACAAACATGAACACCTGCCATAATACCCCAGAAAAAGCATCCAAAAGCAAAGATACAGCCAAGGACTTGTAACATGGACTGGGTGTTCCAGAAGGAGTAAGAAAGCCTGGCTCAGTGGTGGTTTTGCAGGCACACAGGCCCAGACATGGGCTTCAGCCAGACATGGATGGGCAGGGTGTTGCCACAGCTTCCCCAGTCTCTGTGAGCCAAGTATCTCTTCAGAAGGGCCGCAAGGACAAGATCAAATCCAGCCATCTTAGTAAGACCATAAAGATGTGTCTGGGTACCTGCAAAAGACCAAGCACTGGACAACTGCCCCAAGTGCAAACAACAATCCACTGCTTACCTTCGCCACCGCTTGGGGGGTGGGGAGAGCGACCGTGACCGGGATCGGGATGACGAGGATGAAGATGAAGACGAAGACTCGCTAGCTCCATCTGAACTTGAGCTGAAAGAACGGCTGGCACGGCTCCGGCCAGCCCTCCAGCTGTCGGTAGAGGGGCTGGGTGAGTCCTGGGGTCTCCGGTAGCAGCGCAGGGACCTCTTGGCGGCAGCATGGCTGGGCTGGGCACTGGGAGTCCGCACCTCCTGGTCCCGGCAGGGGGATGCAGCTGGAGACAGGAGCACGGAGGTGGGGGGACTGTTGCACCCAGTGGTGGCCTTGTTGGGGATGGTAGTCCGATAATCCAGGGGAGCTAGGCAGGCCATCCCCAGAGGCTCCTGGCTGTGCCCCATGGTGGTGTTTGAGGCTGGTGGGGCAGGCTCAGGTTGGTCCAGCGTCCGTTTGGTTAAGGAGGTGATGGGTTTGATAGTGATGTCCCGGTGGTGTTTGACATTCCAGCGGGAACCACCTTTGGCAGGGGGCTGCGTGCCAGGGATACTGCTGCTCTCGGGCCGTGGTGTACCCAGGATGCAGTAGTCATGGTCTCCCGAGCAGACGTGGCTGGGGGCTGTGCCAGCAGGGGCTGGCACCATGCTCTTCGCCTGGATCTTGTTCGGGGGCAGTGGCTTGGCTTTCATCAACTTGGTCGTCTTCTGGGGCCGTTCCTGGGGCATGGACCCAGGTGACTTGACCTTGGCCAGCAGTGAGACAGCAGGTAAAGGCTTCCAGAGCTGGTGGGGAGGCGTCGCTGGGGGCGTGAGGCCTGGGAAAGTACCAGAATGCTTACAAGAGCAGCCCTTTCCTGCAACTCACCCAGCTGGGGCCCCCTCATGTCCCTGTCCCCCTCACTTCCCAGGGTGTCCCCCAGATAAACAGCAGCCCTGCCTGGACATGGCAGACTCCCCTGCCTTGCCCCAAGTATTCATTACCTGCCACATTGGCCAGCTCAGAGGCCTGCAGGCCATCCGGAAGCTTCCTGTCCTGCTGTGTTGGTGCATCCTGCTGGGTGTCAGGCCTGAGAATGGGAAAGGAGCTTTGTCAAACACAGCATGCAAAGCCCAGCCCCACTCTCCACACCTGGGGCACCCACTTAATCTGCCCCACTGGCCAGTTCACAAGGACAGAGGATCCAAGAGAACTGCCAGGATAAAACTTGTACAGCCTGGGCATGCCCATCACTGCTTCTCCCAACTTTTCCCCCTCAGTGCCAGCTCTGTCCCAGTTCAGCAACAAGCTCAGCCCCTCCTGGGCCAATGGACACAGTCTCGGCACACTTCAAACCCTGCAAGGACTGAAAGCTGCCCCGTGCCCTTGTTCTACTGGGTTCTGTGCTTGGCACCAGCTGCCAAGGTCTTGGTACTCACCCAGAGCTCCCCGTCAGCTGCCTTTCCTCAGGGGGCTGTACAGGAGATTCCTCCTTCTTGACTGAAAAGAGAGCAGGTAGGTGAGAGTGGTAACAAGTGGGGCTGAAGGACAGGGGCCACAGAGCACCCCAGGAACAGCTTGGAAGAGGTTTCACAGCACCTGCTTCCTCAAGACAGGAGCTGCACACCTCTTTTCCTTCACAGACTCTTCACCACCCCCTTGGTTGCCCTGGGGATCCCCAAGCATTTCCACAGGCCAAGGAGATAGAGACAGAGACAGCCCCAGGACAAAACGTCTGGGCAGGGTATCACAAGCCCACAGGCAGCAGTATCACAGCCCTCCCACTACAACCCTGCCACAGGGACCATGGACAGCCCACAGGGGCCAGCATGGCATGGAGGGAGCCCTGCGGGGGCCAGCACGCCAGATCCGCACCTTCAGACTTCTCAAACTGCTCCAGCAGGCTGGACAGGTCGGTGGCTTCAATCCCTGGGCCAGGGAGAAAGCACAGCAAGTCAAATCAGCTAGAATTCTCCCAGCATCGCAGTGATGCACCCCAGCCCGATCTGCCCCCTGCATCAGCCTCCCTGGATGGTGGGGCAAGCACTGGGGAAGAGAAGCAGTAACATAGCCTGCAGCAGCTCTGCGTCTCCCACAGCAAGGACAGGAGCACCCAGCTCTGCTTTCCCAGAAGGGAGTAGTTTCAGGACAGCCAGCCCAGACCATCCATTGGAGGCAACATCCTAGCAGAGTACTGGGAAAAGACTGCAAGCCTGTGGGCATAGCTTTGCCACCCTCACCCCCAGAAGTCCCAGGAACCGGTCCTGCTACCCAGGTTGCCAGCAGAACCACAGCCTTGCTGGCTGGTGACATTCAACTCAGTGTCCTGCAGCCCTCCCACTCACCGATCTCGCTGATGAAGGCTTGCACAATGTCCTTGCTGCTGTCGCTGGGCTGGGCTGGGCTGAGGAGTGGCTGGTGCCTCCATGGCCGCACAGTGGGCGCCTTGGTGGGAAGGCTGCTCTCTCGACCTGCTTTCGATGGTAGTGCCACAGCCTGGGAGGTGAATTTTTGGCCAGGCAACTCCTGCCCCGCAGCTGCCTTGGGCTCCAGCAGGGCTTTCTCCACTGCCTCCTTGCCTAGCCCTGCAGCCTTCTCCATGGTGTGGGTGCCAGGGGGCTCCCCAACAGGGGCAGGAGACACCTCTGCTGGGCAGCAGATGGCAGCCACAGGGGCCTTTGGGAGCTGGTTGGGAGTTGCAGCTTGGGGCTCCTCCAGAGCCTGGGTGGGGACAGTCTGGGGGACTGGCACTGCAGGAGGGACCCTGCTGGGCTGGGCAGTGGCAGCTGAGGGGGCTGGCAGGGGCTGGGCTGGGGCTGGAGCTAGAGGGGCCTTGGGGAGAGAGTTCTCTCCTGCCAGCCGTGCCTGCCTCCTGGGGTCTGATACCTTGCCAGTTGCTGGCCTGGCTGGGCCACCTGCAGCACCCATCTCGCTGGCCGGGGCAGCAGGTGGCTGCGCAGAGAAGGTTGGCGGCTCTGGGCAGCTGAGCATAGGCGTGGCAGGAGGTTGCCCATGCAGGAGGGCTGTGCCAGGGTGGCTGCCGGCTGGGAAGGTGGTGGTGGCCTGCACTGCTGCTCCGGGGTCCCTGTACGCAAGGGAAGGCACCGGAGGCGGCATGGGGATTCCTGGCCAGTAGGATGGTGGTGCCCACCCAACTGGGGCATAGGGGCCACCTGGGCCAAATGGAGGCGGGGGTGGCACAGGTGGAGGAGGCCAGGCTATGGCTGGAGGTGGGAGGCCAGGCACCATGTGAAAAGTACTGGAGGAGCTGGCACTGGGTGGTGGGGGCAAACCATAGCAGCTCATGGGCTGCGGGCTGAAGCAGGGCCAGGAAGGCACTGGTGGGTAAAGGGCATAAGCACCGGCAGAGGCTGGTGGCATCCCAGGGGGAGCCACCCCAGCAGCTGGGGGCACATTTGGTGCGACAAAAGGCATTGGTATTGATGGGGATGGTGGAGCCGTGGCAGGTGCTGGGGCTGAAGTCAGAGCAGAGGGAGCTTTGCTGGCAGGAGGAGGGACAGCAGCAGGGCTGGTGGGTTTGTCTGGTCCCTTCTGAGCACCATCTGTCTCCATGGCAGAGCGCACGGGTGACACCAGGCAGGGGATCTCCGCCAGCTCTGTCGGAGGCTCAGGGACACTGGGCCACTTGCTGGCCACTTGCTTCTTGCCTTCCTGGCTGCCACCCGTGCTGGGCTGACGGTGCAGCATGCGGATGCGGTATTCCCGCAGGCTCAGGGCCTTGGGTTTGGCTTCCTTAGGCAGGCCCTCACTTGGCTCTGCTCTTGGCAGGCTCTGGGCAGGCTCCAGCCCCACACTTTGCTCTGGGAGCTGAGAGGCAGCCTCTGAGACCCCTCTGCTCTGTTTGGCAGATGGCTGTGCATCTCCCTGGCCCTCAGCCTGGTCTGTCAGGTTGGGACATGCAGCTGCTTGCTGCCCCTCCATGCTTGGTGCAGTCTTCTCCAGTGGCACCAGAGTCTTGTTCTTCTCCAGGACCATATTCACTGTTTCTGGTGCTGGCTCCTTCTGCAGCTCCTGCTTCACTTTCTTGGGCAGCAAGGCGCCTGCTGTGCTCCAAGGCCTGCCCCGGGGCTGTGGTGCCCGGTCAGTATGCAGCTCCATCTGCCCCTCCTTCCGGGCTCGTTCCAGCTGCTGTGCCAGGAAGTCTGAGACCTGAACTGAGGGACATGCTGCCCGCTGTCGGCTGATGGCTGGCTGGACATGGGGCTGTCCAGAGCCAGCAGAACGGAGCCGGTGGGCTACACAGTCCCTGCCAGGCCTGGCCTGCTTGCTTTGGTCCTCCTCTGTTTTCTTTTTCCGACTCTTCCTTGCTCTCTCACGGCCCCGCCCCTTCTCAGAGCATTCACGTTTTCCACCTGTTGGGGCCTCTGTGCTGTGCCAGGAGCTGCTGTTGGGACTCAAGGCTCCAGGTGCTGCTGTCTCTGGTGGGAAGGTGTCATCTGGGGTAGTGCATGAAGGCTCCTTCCCAGGCAGTTTTTCCTTCTCCTCCTCTTCCACTCCATTTTCACGGGTTGGAGCTCCTGGCAGCTCCCCCTGGTCTTCTGGAATTGGCTCCCTGGTACTCTCCTCCACTCCCAGGAGCTGGGGCTCCAGGTCAGTAGAGCTGGCAGTCAAGGGCTGCAAGACCACAGGGATCTCCACACTCTCTCCCTCGCCAGGCACGATTTCCAGTAAGACAGAACTGCTCAGAAGTTCCTTGGCCACAGGTTCAGTGTCAGGGTCCAGGCACACAGTGAAGGTGGGCAGGCAGTAGGGGTGCATGGACTTCACCAGCTCACTCAGGGATACATCACCTGTGTTGATGATGCAGGGGTCTTCATGCTCCTCTAGTGATGCCCCAGCCTCGCTCACACAGAAATCCACAGCCTCCACGCTGCTGTCTAGCTCCAGGCTCAAGGCAACCTCCTCCTCTTCTTCCTCCCCATCACTGCGCTGCGGCAGGGGCTGCTCTCGGGCTCGGTGCCAGCCCACCTTCCGCTCTACCCTCGGGGTGCTGCAGACTTGCTTCTTTGGCAGCACTGGGTCCTCAAGGCCATGAGCAGCATGGTCCCAGGCCAGGTCTGTGTCAGTCTGGGAAGGGGGACCACAGCAAACATCAGTTCCTGAGCTTTTACCAGCGTTCCCCCAGGACAGACAACTGTGGCTAATGCTGCAGCTCTACAGCAAAGCCCCATGGCAGACAAAAAGCTGGGACACATTTGACCTGCCCAGTAAGACATAACAGAGCTGGAAACCTGCCACTCCTACAGCAGCATCCCCAGTCCCTGGCACCCATCACCTGAGGCAGACCCTGCTCCCACAGCCACTGGTGCCTTGTAAAAGTATCGCTTCTGGGAAAGGATGCCTGTGCCAGGAGGAAATGCTGGGGCTGGGGGCTGCAGTAGGGACAGTTATCCCAGCACCACCTCAACACTGCTGCTTCAGCTTCCCCTGCTCAGCTGCTCACCTTCCCAACCACAGAGACACTGCTGCTGCTGCCGAGAGGCCTGAGAGCCTTAGGCTGTTCCAGGGTAGGGCTCTCGCACTCCAGCAATGGGCGGGATAAGGTGAGAAACTTCTGAAACTGGAAAGATGGACAGAAGATGAGACAGTGGCAGGTCTATGCTGCTGGAGGGGACAGGCCATCCCCAGCCCCAGAGTGCCCATGCACTTCACCCCACAGAGACCAAAAGCAAACAGCCCTATTTCACCCACAGTGTACATAGCTCCCATTGGAGATGTGCTGCTCCCCAAAACCTCTGGCACATCTCTGGCTCTACATAAAGACCCAAAGCAAAGGCATGGTCCCCCAGAGCCCTTCTCTCACACAGGGACCTTCATGAGGGCACATCTCAGGGTACTGGGAACAAGGGTCCTACTACTTCAGGGCACCCTCGTGCTAGGACCTAGCAGATGCCTGAGCATCTTCCCATGGGCTCTGGGGTCAGGCTGGATCTGCCTCCCAACTCACTGAGGGATTCTCCCGCTCACGAGGTGAGGTCAGCAGCTCTGCATCCATGATGGTGTCAAAGGGGGACAGGGTCTCATCATCTGTGCTGTCCAGGATCTCTGTGATGGCAGTCAGCAGAGACAGCTCATTCTGTGCATCCAGGCAGGCCTTGTTCTGCTGCAATAGTAGGGACAGTCTCAGAGGGCAATGGGATACAGTCACAAGACCTGGACATGGAGGACATTGCCACCACCCCCACCCATGCCACAGCCAGGGCCAGCCCGGCCGCCACATCTGTGTGTGAGCTCCCACCTCGCTCAGAGAAAGATCCTCAATGATGGAGATCACAGAGGAGTCGAGATAGTTCTGCATTGTCCCTAGGATCTCTTCAGCTTCTAAGATGGTTTTTGCCTCCAACGATGTTAAGTTCAGGTCATCTTCGTCAAGGGAAAAGCACTGTTGAGGAGCATAGGGAGCCAGGTAAAACACTTTGCACAGCCTCGCTACCAGCACTGATTTCCTCACAGCACACACGGGTCCCAACAGCCTGTGCTGCAAAACAGTGGCTGGGCACCCCCAGCACCCCAAACACACAGGGGAAGCAGGTGGGACACAGCTGCAGGTCAGAAGGTGGCACAGGGGACCTTCCCCTTGCTTTCAGGAGAGTCCATTGTACAAAGCCTTTTGCTGCTTTCAGCCCAAGACACTTACAATTACCTCCACACCAAAAATTTCTGCCTGATTCACTCGGCAGCTGCATGACTGGGAAAGACAAACGGATAAAACCCCAGGTTCTGCCCAACACCACACACTTGTCATGCAGGACAGGGAGGCTCCCGCCACCTCATGGACTGTCACATGCTCCTCCAAATCTGGCTGTTGCGCTTCAGATAAGCACAAAACCATTACGAAATTCATAACAAAAGTGCAGGAGTCAGCAACAGGGATGCAGCCAGCTGCTACTGCCGGAGCCCTATTCCAATACCTCTGCTGTAGGCTACAAGAGGACATGGTCTGTGTTTGCAATCCAGGACCAAACCAGCTTTGTTACTCTTCCTCCTTCAAATTCTCAACCCCACATCCTTTCCAGTCCTCCAGCTGCCTTCAGGGATGCTTGGGTAATTCTGAATAACTTCAGGAAAGTATTTGCACTGCACTCCAGGGTGCCGCACAGCCATGCTGCAGTACAGCCAGGAAAAGCCAGATGTTGGGCGAGGGCAGGGGCTGCAGTTCTCAGCTGAGAAGAGCCGCAGCACACACAGAGCGGCAGCGCAGGCATGTCACCAGCACGAGACAGGATGTGAATTCCTGTTTGTAGATGGGCTTAGGCAGAAAGATAATGGAGGCTGGGAAGATAAGGGCACCAAGGACAGAGGCCTGGGAGTGTACACCTCCCTCCCAAAGCTAGCCAGGACCAGGCTGAGAGCCGTCTTCCTCCCCCTGGAGCAGCATCAGCACCGTGAGAATACGGCTGAACCTTGGGGGATGCATAGCTGATGCAGTACACCTGTGTTTCCTGTACGTACCACAGCTTGCATGAGCCTGTGCCCATGCAGAACAAAATGTACCTTGTCACTATAGAGAACCTGCTAATACTTTGAAATCCTCTTCTAGCATGCAGTAAACTGCACCAGAGAGACAGCAAGCATTTCACTAAATAGGTGTTTCTAAAATATGACAGCACCAAAGCCACATGCCCAAACCCCTGACCCTTGGGGCTCTTCAGAGACTTGCTCTGATAAGACAGAGCAGGGACCTCTGGCCACAGCATAGCCAGGAGTCCTGCACAACCCCAGAACACAGGTGCCTTAAGACCATGCTGGGAATCAAAGCCAGGACACCCCACAGCAATGCCCTGAAGCTACCCATCCTGAATTCCCCCAGTCTGTGACATGGCAGCCCTAAAGACCAGGAGCAGCCTTACAGTGGTTTGGGGCTCAGCAGGCAGCTTGGCAGCCCAGGCCAGCCTCTCCCAGGGCCCTCTGCCTGGAAGTGGAGCCCAGCAGTGACACCAGGACACCACTCCACCCCACCATGGAGATCAGGCTATGGAGCAGTTTTAGAGCAGTTTTACCGCTCAGCATCTCCAGTCCCCTCCCTCGCTGGTGCTGGCTGCCGGTCAGAGCGAAGCGCAGAGCCTGCTGGCAGCCCTCTAGGTGCAGCCTGGCTGCTGTTCCCGGCCAATCCTCACGCAGATACTGGGAGGACATCCAGGCTCACACGCCCAGCCCAGCCCCGGCGTGCAACCCTGAGTCAGCGGTGACCGGCAGGCAGAGGCACCCGGGCCACCAAAGGAGCCAGCAGGATGGAGCATCAGCAGCCCAGGGACGCGGGGACCATCTGACCTGCTGATGGAAAAGGAATCCGAGGGACACCCCGGGGCTGCACAGCCCTGCCCATCTGGCCACAGGGCTGGCTCTTCCCAAAGAAAGCATGTAATAAGAGGTTTCCAGCTGTGATCAGCGCTGGACATTTGGAGGGAGGGAAGTAAAACTCTCCCACTCAAATGGCCTCTTCCTGCAGCTCCTGCCCGCAGCCCGGGAGGGAGGGAGGGCAATCTCCCATGTCTTTCTCGACTCCCTTGACTCAGCGCCTTGCAACAAGGAGTCCCATAGCCGTGAGTCACCGGCCTGGGCTGTGTTCCCCCAGGACTCCCTTTGATCCACCTGGGGACGGGCACCTCCTGCAGCCCTCATCGCTTGAGCATCGCTTGTGCGTCGGGGCGGGGGTACGAACCAGCCCAGCCTGCTCCCGTGCCCTGCCTGCTCTCCTCCCTGCCAGAGACCCCTGTCTCTCCTAACCCGGAGGAGAGGGGGAAACCCCCCCGTGCCTTCACAGCTCCCTGTGTTTGCTTCACAGCAGCGCAGCAGGGAAGAGGGTCACGGGAATGTTCAAGGACAGGCTTCGGCTCTGGCCATGCTGTGCCCAAGCAACCAGCACTGCCGGGGAGAAGGGAGGATGCCCACAGCCCCAAAGTGGGCTTTGGGCACGCCTGCTGCTGGGATTGGAGCTAACTGCTTGCAGTGGACACAGTCTACGCGTGGCCACCAGCTTTTGCGGCACCCGCCCAGTACAGGGTACACTGCGCTCGCTGCTCTGGTCCCCGGAAGGGACAACGGAGGCCCCCGCAGGCCGCTGGTGACACGTGTGCCCGGCGTGCTGCGGCTACGCCCCGAGCACAGGGCGGCCATGGTCCCCGGCTGGCTGCCAAGGCCGCTCTTACAGCGCCGGAGCTGCCGACAAGGGCGCGACGGGAGCCCGGGAAGCCGGGGGCTCCGCCCGACCAGCGCGGCGCAGCCAGAGGATGCTCCGGGGATTCCTCTGCTGCTTTCGGAAAACATCAGGCGGGAACACACCTCTCGTCCCCCATACGCAGCCCACGCTTCTCTCGTCGGGGAGGGGCAAGACGCGGTCGGCGGCCTCCAGCCCGGGCTCGGAATGGGGCGGTCTCCCCCACAGCCCCTCGGCCACGCAGGAGGACCCTGGCGGAGGCAGAAGCCTGGGGCTTCCCCCAAAAAATCTCGACAAACATACAGGGCAGGTGCCCTCGGGTTCCCTCCTGGGGTGCTGCAACCCCGCGCTCCCGGTCCAGACAGCTGCGCACTGGCACCCAGCCCAGCCCCAACAGGGCCCACCGGGGCCGGTGACAGCGGCAGCGCCGCGCCCCCCACCTGCCCCGGCGCGGGAGCCTCTTGCTACGGGATAAAGCCCCGCTTCCCATGGATAAGTCCCCGGTATGGCTCGGGGAACCTCCCCCGGCCCGGAGCGGGTCACGTTCTGCACTCAGGGCTCCTGCTACCGGAACAGGCGGGTGTCGGTGTCCCAAACCGCGCCAGTCCCAGCTCCCCACGGCCGCAGGCGGCAGAGGGCGGCGCCGGGATGGAGAGACCGTGGGGTAGTTACTCGGGGGCATCCTCCTGGTCCCCAATACCCAAGGCCGGGGTGTCACCTCCCGCAAGGGACACCAAGCCACCCGTCCCACCGGGTCCTGTGGCCGTGGTACGGCGCCTCCCCACCCCAGAATCTCCCCGCGCCGACACCCCACCCCGGCGGGAGAGCTCCGGACACCCCATTCCCCCACC
>VYZT01004398.1:12952-57532 GCA_013400735.1 Pomatostomus ruficeps | reverse complement strand
CGCCGCGCCGGAGCCCGCGGCGCGCCGCCCATGCGAGACCCCCGCGGCCCGGGCAGCGCGCAGCGACCCCCGGCCGGGCCAGGCATGTGAAGATGTCAGTGGGCTGTGCATGCCCTGGTGAGTGGCGCGGCGGCGGGGCGCGGAGCGGGGGCAGCCCCTGGAGCTGGGGTCCCCGCGGCGTCGGGGCTGGGTGGGGAGCTGGGGGCCACTTACGGGGCGGGGACACCAGTGGTGTGGGTGTTGGTGTCTGGCTGTGGGGCTGGAGTCCCATGGTGTTGGTGTTGGGGTCCGGCTGTGGGGTTGGGTCCCCTAAGAATGGGTGCTGGGGTCCGGCTGTAGGGCTTGGACCCCCACTACATTGATACTGCCATCCTGCTTTGGGTCTGGGATCTCCAGCTACGGGACTGGAGTCTGTATGGCACTGGTGCTTGGTGTCTCCATGGCACTGATGTTGGGGTCTCCATGGCATTGGTGCTTGATGTCTCTGTGGCAGTGGTGTTGGGGTCTCCATGGCATTGGTGCCTGGTGTCTCCGTGGCATTAATGCTGGGGTCTCTATGGCATTGGTGTTGGCGTCCAGCTATGGGGCCGGGGTCTCCATGGTATTGGTCCCTGGGTCTGCATGGCATTGGTGTTGGGATATGGCTATGGGGCTGAGGTCTTCACAGTGTTGGTGCTGGGGTCTCCATGGCATTGGTGCTGGGGTTTGGGTATGGGCCTGGGCTTCTGGGGCATGGCTGCTGGGAGCCGACTACAATGCTGGGGACTTTTCAGTGTACGTGCTGAAGCTTGGCCATGGTGCTAGTGCTGGGGACAAGTTATAGGAGTCAGCAAGGTGTGGGGACTGGAGTCCTAGTCACTTTGATGTGACCATTGGGTCTAGCCATGGCAATGGGGTCTCCATGGTGTGGGCTGTTGGAATCCAGCTGAAGGGCTGCAGTCCCTAGGGCATGGATGCTGCAGTCTGACTGTGGGATTGGAACCCCATGCCGTGGGTGCTGGGATGTGGTTGTGAAGCTAGGACTCCACGGCATGGATAGTGGGGTTCCTATGGCATGGGTGCTGAGATCTGTTGGTCTCAGAGATCTGGGACCCAAGAGCACATGGATGCTGGTACCAGCCTGGAACTGGGACCCCACAGGCAGGGTGCTGCAGGGGCATTGGGCAGACATGCAGGTGGCACTGTGAAGAGTGACCCCGAAGCACCCCTGTGGCCAGGGCAACAGGTCTGTGGGGTGCCACAGCTCCCCATGTGGGTGTGAGGCACAGTGTCCCTGGAGAGGCTTGGCAATGCTGCTGGTGGACATGGGTGCTGCATGCCCCCCCCATGGCCATTGTGGGGTGTCTGCTGGAGAGCTTCTTCCTGATTCTGGAGCCTGTGGGCTAGCAAGGCTGCTGGACTACCTAGGAGGCGTGATGACTTAGTGGGGTCTCAGCACCTGGGAGGGTGCTGCCGCAGGGATACTCATCTGGATGCCTGGGCTTGGGAGCAGGTTTGGGGCAGCTGGCCTGGCTGCATTGCCTGCTGCTGTGTGCAGAACGTTGCTGTGCCAGGAACAAGGCAGGGCAGGGGTCTCAGAGAGCTGCTGGAACCTTGTCCAGCACCAGGTCCCCGTGGTGCTGGGCACCAGGCAGGGGGAGCCAAGTTTGTGGGGGCCCTGGGGAGGGGGTTCTGCCATTTCACTGGGCATCTGGCATACGGGGTCCCTGTGGGGAGACAGCGAGGACGCTCTGAGCTCAGCCCAGCTCCTGTGGCAGCATCCTTCTGGTCCCGAGAGATCCTCCTGCCAGGCCAGAACCCCCATGCTGGGGGGCTGCTGGAGGCAGTGAGGTGCTGTGACAGCACACAGTCCCCCTGCCTCCCCCGGAGCCGCCTCTGCCGAGGGGTTGGCAGCCGGATAACCGGGGTGGGGAGGGGGTGCCCCTGCGCGGCGGCCCCCCGCCCCTGCGCTGCCTGCGCTTCGCCGCCGTGTTTCTATGAAGGCAGGCGGCCCCTTCCCCCATCCTCCTCCTCCTCCATCTCCCACTGGAAGCTGCCAGAGCGCTGCTTCCTCAAGCAGAAAGTCACGTGAACCTCCCTGCGAGCCAGGCCGAGCAACCACAGCACCCGCCCCGCAGGCACCCCGCACCGGGGGCACGACACCCCTCCCGACACCCCCAGCCTTGGCGGGGGTCCCGCCTCGGCGGGGGGAAGGCCGAGTGACAGCCAACCGTGGGGCCCCGTCGTATTCCCCGGGAGCTGGCTCCATGCCACTGGGAATGTCATCGGCATGTTGGTGGGCGCAGAAAGGGAGGTCCTCCCTCAGTGCGGTGATGGGGAGCCGTGGGGTCACCCCTCACCTGGGATCTCCCTGTTGGATGGCTTCGTGTGTTGTGTCCCCCCACGCCGCCCCTGCCGGCTGCCCCCGGGCAGGGAGGACACGCGGGTGCCGTGCAATGTGCGAGTGCCCCCCGCCTCTTCCCCCGCTCCCCCGCCGGGGCTGGGTGGCACATCCAGAGCCTGCGCCCCCTCCCCCTTCCCCTCCCCGGACTGTTTATCGGAATATAGAAAAAACAAGCTCTGCCGCTGGCCTCCCGCCAGCCAGAAACATTTAATGAGCCGCTCTGCCCAGGCTGCTCTTCAGGGCTGCATTAACTTGGAGGAGTTTCCTGCTTGGGAGCTGCTGCCGGGGGGCTTTGGCTGCCCCCCTTCCAAGTTGTGCCCTCCCATACGAATAATGTACGTCTTGCCATCCCTGGGGGTGCTTCCCGCCCCACTGCAGCTCCTCTTGCACCCCTCCAGAGATGTTTTCCTGCTCCTTACTTCCTCTCTGCAAGAGTTTTGGAGCAGGGAGGCTGCTCAGCTGGGAACCTGACACGCTCTTGTGCCCGAGGATGGTGGGGAGCTGCTGGCGCCAGTGGAGGGCTGAGAGGGGCTTTACCCCCACCTCAGATGTGGAGAGTTGAGCAGCAAGAGCGTAATGGGCTCAGAGTGGAGGTGGCAGAGGCTGGGGCACCAGCTGCCTGGTACTGGTGCCGGTGGTGCTGTGCCCAGGGCTGCTTGGAGCAGGGCTGGCAGACAGGTCTTGGCATCCAGACCCCAGCGGGGCCCCGACCCCTGGGAGCAGCTCTCACTCTCCCAGCATGCTCTGCACTTTCTTTCTTAATTATTTTTATTATTATCATTATTTTTCCCCCCTGTCGTGATGGTGTCAGTGCAGGGGGGTAGGAGGGGAGCAAAGTGAAGTAGAGCTGTTCTCCCTCCCTGCAGGGCTGGCTCCAGCTTCATGGCAGGGAAGCAACTTTCCCAAGGTCAGCACCTTCCCTGGGACACCTTGCAGAGAACCAGCCTGTGCACCCCTCTGGCAGGAGGGAGAGCTTCCCAAGACGCATGCCTCGGGTCCCAGGATGGACATGCCTGGCCAGGGCACGGCCCATTGCCGTATCCCTCCCTTCTGCCGAGCTGGCGCCGTGCATCCCCCACCGTCACGAGGCCGAGCTGTGCCACATGCCTTCTGCGACAGATGCGCTGGGAGAGGGATGGCGGCGAGCGGGCTGAGTGCAGCGGCGGGGGGGCCAGGCAGCCCCGACCTGTGTGGGCTCTGGCTCCCAAACACCTCCGGGAGTGCCCAGCACCTTGGGATGTCTCTGGGCCTATTGGGGAGGAGGGGAGCAGTAGCGGTCCCGAGGCCTCATTGTGCACATCCATGTGCTCTAGCCCAGGCTTTCTTCGTGTTACCAGTGATGTTTGGATGAAACGTTATTTGCCGTCGCCCTCAGCAGCAAAGTGCCCGGCCAGTAGATACCATGTCTGCTGTGTTGTCTGTGCGCTTTTGGCATGCTCTGGCAAAGTCAGTATGGGTTTGTAGCTGTTTGGTGCTCAGCAAGAGGATTCCTCAGGAGTCCTGTTGGTGTGAGGCACCATCACAGTGCTCTTTGGGGCCAATGCGAGTTCACCCAGGATTTGCCTAGAGAATCCCGGATGGGTTAGTGCCGTACCAGTGCCAGCGGGTTCAGCACTGTGTATTTGCACTGGGTCCCAAGTTTATTCCAGGAATGTTGTTATCTGCTCAACACAAACTGCTTCAAAAGTTGCTCCCTGGGAAGTGAGGGGGTGCCCCTGCAGGATGGGACCTCCAGAGCAGGGAGGTGCCCTGCCCTAGGAGGGCTTGTGGCCAGGAATGCATTGGCCAGGTGGCTGTGTGCCCGCAGGCAGAGCAGGAGCCGAAGCAGCTCAATTGCCCATCCCTTTCGCGTCAGATCACTGGATTTCATGCCACCGTCTCCTCCCCCACTCTGCTCTGGGATTCTCCCGCCATATCCGTGTTGCTAGAGCACACGAGGCATAGGTCTGCATGCTGTGCCAGGAACATGCTGGGACACTTGGGAGCATGGTGCCCATGTGCAATAACTGTTGGGGTCCTGGGGAAGAAGCTCCACTGTTGGTGAGAGCCCCCAACTCTGTGTAGGGTTACATAGGGCCCTGGGACTGTAGTTGTGCACGGTGTGGGTGCACCCCTGGGCCTGGGGAGCAGTGGGTGTGGGGACAGCTCCCCGGGTGGTGGGGTACAGGCAGGATGGGGCTGGGTGACCGTTATCAGCTGCCCGCAGGCTGTGGCTGTGGTTTCCTGCCGGTGCTGGGAGGAGGGTGCTGGGGAGCAGGCAGGGCTGCTAGGGGGCTGCTGGGCCCCACCTGGAGCGGGGGTAATGGCAGCAGTTGGCCCCTCTCCCAGGATCTCTGCTGAGCAGTGTTGGGGATGGCTGCAGTAGGGGTGATGCTGGAAGGTTTTTGGGAGGTTCACAGCTGCATGCTCATGGGTGTACAGGAGAGTGGGCTGTGCACCAGTTTTGGGTGTCACTTTTGTGCAGGGATGATGGTGGGGCTCAGAAGCCCCCAGAGCTGTCAAACTGGCCTCCCATTGCAGCTCACCCACTTCTCTCCCAGGCAGGTCATACATCGGGATGAACGTTAAACCCAAGGCGTAATCTCCCCTGTGGCAGGCGCTGGCCCCTGTCCAGCCCTGACCCACCCTGCCCATGGGGCAACCGATAACACCCTGCCCGCACCCCTCTGCTGCCGCTTCCTTGGAGGGGGCCTTGTGGGATGTAGCTCCTGGCCCCCGTTTTGCAGGGTCTCTGTCCTGGCTTTGTGGAACCCACAGTCAGGTAGCAGAGGTCACCTTGCACCAAGGTGACGGTTCCTGTGCCCCAGGATGGCCCTGTGGTGAGAGGGTGGGAGGGCCCCTGCTTTCTGGAGGAACATCAGCCTCAGCCCCTCTACTAGACACCAAGGGACAGGTGTTGTGTATGCAGCCAGGTTTCTGCAGCACAGTCCAAGTGGCTGGACATTGTGCTTGCAGCTCAAGCCAGGCTGGGACATCAGTGGCATTGGGATGCTGGACCGTTCTGCAGCAGCCAGTTGTGCCAACTTCTGCTCTGCTATGTGCATCCTCCTCCAACCAGGGTCTTGTGTGGCCTGGGGGTCTCCCTTCCAGGGCCGGGGTTCCCCTGTCTGCTGTGAGTAGCTGCAGGGCAGTGGGTGCCAGCTTTTGGCCACCCCAGCTCCTGCCTCCCCATTGGAAGCCAATGGCAGCTCGTGGCATTGCAGGCATGCAGCTCTGCTGGGCATGGGGCAGGTCCAGGCACTGCGATCTTCCTGCTCCAACTGGCCCGGGGTGAGCCCAGGGCAGCTGCGGGCAGGGGCAGGCAGGAGCACGGCAGTGGGAGCTCTTTCCCTGTTGGGGATGGCAACGCAGAGCTGCTGGAGGAGCCTGACGTGGTGCAGCGGTGCATGGAGTTGGGAATGGGGGTGCTGCCAGGGTATGGGGAGTATGGCTGCCAAAAGTCCTTGCAGGGGGCATTTCCCTGCTGAGGCTGGGGAGATGTCGTTATGCTCCTCCCAGCTTGGTGCCCCTGCCAAATCCTTTGGGCAGCCACGGCATGCCGAGTCGCCCTGCCTGCTGCCAGCGCGTGCGCAGCAGGAGGCTTGGACGGTGGCAGGGTTCCCCCCCAGAGCCCCAGGCTGCCCCCGAGTGGAGTAGATGGGACTCTATGTCAATCCCTAGAGGAATTGTACCTGGAGCTGTGGGAGCTGCTGTCACCATCCCACCATGGCTGTGTCCCTGCTTGGCCTAGCTGGTGGGGAGGAGGCAGCTGCTAACAGGAAGGACACGCATGTTAGCAGCAAAAACACGGCAGTGAGAGGAAGCAGAAGCAATGCATTATTGATGGAGCTATTTGATGCTGCTATATTCAGAGAGCTGCTCCGGAGTGTTCGGCAGCACCATGTGGAGGGTGGCGGGGGGTGACCTCAGCTGGTGGAGAGTTACCTGCTTCGAGTCAACCATGTACAGCCATAGCCCTGTAAGATGTCCCTTACCTTCTTCCAGGGGAGCTTCCAGCGTGGGAGGGCACAGTGACATGTGGGTACCAGGAGGGATGGCAGCCTTGGTGGGTGAGAGCTCCTGGCTATGTAAATCTCTTATGGATGCCAAGGGTCCTCTGTGTCTTGGGAGAAGAGTGGAGGGACTGGAGAGGGAACAGTGGGCCAGGGACCAGGGTGCTTTCCCACCTAGGCTGAGTTCCTGGAGTAGCAGGGCTGGGTGTTGAGGACTGTGCTTTGACTTCTCTTTGAAGCAGCAGTGCCTGCCCCGTGGAGAGTGGATGCTCTTCCTGGGGGACAGAGGGTGGGCACAGAACACTGGGGCTGTGCAGCCATGCTGCATGTCACCCCCTCCCTGCCGTGGGTTCCCAGGCCAGGAAAGGGGCTGTAAAACGAACCATTCTTGTAACATGAGAGAATCCACCTGGAGGCTCTGGAGGAGCCTTAAAACCCTGCAGGCTCTAGCAGGCTGGCCCCAGGCTTCTGCAGAGGAACTGGGGCTCACTGCTGTGGGTGGCCATGCTGGGGCTGAGCTCTTGCAGGACATGCATTGCAATGTCTCAGGGACATCATAGGAACACTGTGGGGCATTTCTCTGGTGTTGGTGCCATGGGGAAACCCCTTTCTAGCAGGACCTGCCAAAACTTGCTTGTGGACTGTACCTTCCCCTTGGAGCCTGTGGGCAGCCCAGAGGTGATGAGGCTGATCCAGCCACCGCACCAGAACAAGGCGTGATGTGGGGGTGGACACCCCATATGAACCTCATGCACTCTGGGGTTCTGCACTCCACTGTAACCTTTCTCCATCTCCTCTTGTTTTGGAGGGGATGGGCACCAATGCATGCACTTGGTTGCTGCTTGTCCACTGCTCACATACTCAGATTAATTTCTCTGTCCCGTGCAGGATGCTCAAGATGTAACCCTGTAACTTCCGACCCTGCCGTGGCAGCTTTTCCCCAGCCCCTGGGCTTTATTTCTGCCTCTAGGTGTCTGGAAGTGGTTCTGGTTTTGAAGGGTTAATCCCAGGAGCCCCCAGGATCTGCTGTCTGCCTGGCATGACTCACTATGTAGTTTCTAGCCTCCCCCAAGCCTCCTCTGGAGAGATGGAGCTGTGGTTTCTCCAGCCAAAAAAGGGGGCCCCTCCTGCTCCAGAACTCCCTTTTGATCTGGTCATGCATAGCTTTAGGGGAGAGAGAAGACCCTCCTTGAGAAACAAAGCATATTCCTGTTTGAAAGGTGGTAGGATGGTAGGATCTGGGGGGTTGGCTGTTGTCTTCTGGAAAGGGGGGGGGCTCCAGATTACATGCTGTGCTGCACTGCTGCAGGCTGCATCTGCGTGCGTGAGATGGTGCCCAGGTCTGGCTGCTATTTGGACAAGTCCATGGATTTTGGAAGTGCCAGGCCAGTCTGTCTCCCAGAGCAGGCTGTGCTGTTTGCAGAGCTAGCAGATTTTTATTATTATTTTTTATGTAAGCGTGTGTGCGCGTCCCTGCTCTACGCCTGCGCTTGCCGGGGCCCTGGCCGGGTGTCAGTGTGAGCATGCCCTGCCTCCTGCCCTGCTCGCCTGGGATCCCTCACGCACGCTCTGTGGGCACACCAAGCCATGGCCGCAGGGATCAGAGAGACATGGCCATCCCCTGGCTACAGTGGTCCCCACCAGGCTCTTCCCATCCGTTTGTCTGGGATGTATCTGTGTGCTCACTTCTGCTCCCGAGCTGCTGCCAGTTCCCTGGGCTTAGACCTGCACCATGTATTGGATCAGGGCTGGACTTTGGGGAGACCATGGGGCCCTTGCTAGGGGGAGAGTGGAGGCTGTGATCTGAGGGATGCAATGCCCTACCACAAAAACTCTGCAGCCCTCTGCTGCCCTCGCAGTGTGGGCGTGAGCACATTGTGAGGAAGGGGCTCCCCCACACTGTCGCTGCCACACACGCTTCCCAGCTGCATCCCAGCCCTTCTGCTCTCCATCCAGCATCTATTTAATTATTAACTCGGCTATAACCATAAACAGCTGGGGCTGCTGCAGCCACGTGGACCAGTCCAGCGCTGTCGTCAGAGCTGAGCAGGGACACGTGAGCAGTCCCGGAGGGCTGCTGAGCCCCGGGATAAATTGCTCCAGGCATGTTTGCTGTGGACACATTGGACCAGGCCATGGGACCTGGGGATCAATGGGGGCTGCTCTCTGATCCCCCTGGCCATGGCACTGGTGCCAGGAGTCTCTAGTACAGAAACAAAATGCCCCTTTTTTTCCCTATTATGCAGTAGTGGCATGTTGTTGAGTGCTGGTGGGTGGTTGTACCTGGTGCATCCTTGAGCCTTGGAGTAGGTATGGGTGTTTAACAGCCTGTTTTGGCCAGGAGGGCTGTGCCATCCCGTAGCCATAACCAGCGTTGCAGCTGGCACTTTTTTTGGCCTAATGACGGTGGGGGTCAGCATGCTGTAGCCACATCTCAGCTGGTGCCACAAGACTTGGACTGGCAGGAGGACAGGCAGTGAAGGGGCAGCATGCTGGGACACTTGCAGCATCGCTGTGCCCAGTTATCAAGCCGCTGACAGCATGGGTACCTCCAGCTGCATGTGCCTTTCACAAAGCACGGTATCGCAGAGGTTTTTAAGTTTACAGTGAATTTTGCTCTCTGTAAACCTGGGATTTGCAAAGACTTTTGCTCTATTTAGCCATGTGTCTGTGGAAAGTGATGCTGCAGAGCAGCCTGCAAGAGGAAGGGGAAATCATCCTGGTGTGATGTGGACCGGGGTGGGGTTGGAGCCTCACTCAGCCGATGAGTGTGGGGGACAGGAGTGAGGGAATGCTGCCTGTCCCTCTTCAGTGCAGGTCCCAGACAGCAACATGGTTGGGGAGCAGGGTGCTGCCCCCAGTCTGCAGGTGCAGGGCTTTGGGGGTGCACAAACACAGAGGGGAGGACCCCCCCCAAAACCAAAACCTCATGGATGAGGTTTTGCACCCGCCATGTCTGCTCTGTTGGGCCGGGGGGGGGGGGGGGGGGGGGGGCAGGTGTGCTTGGCAGGACCCAACTGGTTGTACCTGCATGACCGCAAGCCTTGGGGAGGGGATGAGATGCGGGCCTGGCCCTGCAAGCAGGGGGATGTGGGAGGGTGTGCACGCCCTAGGCACGGGTGCACACCCAGCCGGGGCTGTGCCGAGAGGCGTTTGGGAAGGCGTGCAAGTGCATGCCAGCCCATCGGCGTGAACACCAGCCCACGTGTGTAGGGCAAGATGTACCAGCACGCGTGTGTGTCTGTGCTGAGCCTGCTCTGCTGCCCGGAGCCGGGGGCTGTTGGGTCCTGGGGGGGACCGAGGCTGGGCTCTGAAGTCCCGGTTCATGTCCCTGCTGCCGATGGGCTTGCCGGCTGAGCTGGCAGCAGAGGTCTGTGCCAATCTGACTTGCCAGGGCAGGAGCAGGAGCTACAACGGGTAGATGTGGGGTAGAAGGGGAATGGGAAAATGGGATTTTTTTTTTTTTATAACAGAAATGTTCATAATGGAAATTTTTGTAAAATCTCGTAACTGGAACAGGTTGCAGTTTTATCAAGGAAAGGACACCCTGGGGGTCTGATGGCAATTGCAAACCGGCACATTTTATTTTTCATCCTCCCTCCCAAACAAACGGGTTGTATTTCTCTTTTCTCATCCGAAACTGGGGGAAAGGGAAACAAGTTTCAGAAAGAAAAAAACAAATCCTGAAAAAACTTCAGACACCCCGAAACCAAGCTAGGGAAAAGGTCTATTTTTATTGAAACTTTCGCAGTAGGGAAAGAATCCTTGTCCCGGCTGGTGCCGAGCTCCTCAGCGGGACGCGGCTCCCGCATCCCCACGCCGGGGAGTGCCTGTACCGGCGCCGGGCGAGGGGAGGACAGCTCTCCGGGGACCCCCGTTCGGGCGTCACCCCTGGCCCGTGGGCCCCCGGGCGGCGCGGGGCGGGGGAGCCGGTGCGGGGGGAGCGGGCCCCGCTGCCGCCGCCGCCGCAGCCATTGNCGCTCGGGCGGCGGAGGTGAGGGCCGGGGTCCCGCCTGCGCCGCCCCCGCGTCTGCGAAGTTGTGCGCGGCCGCACCGCGCCGCCGCTCCCCACGGGGCCCCCGTACGGCCCGGGGTCCCCGCGGCAGTCCCCTGCCCGCCCTCTGCTCCCCCGCCCGGCTCTCCCTGTCCCCAGCTCCCCTCTCCCTCCTCGGCTCCCCTCTCCATCCTTACGCAGTTCTGCTGTCCCTCATCCCTCCCCAGCTGCTCTGTGCATCCTTGGCCCCTCAGCTCGTTCCTTCCCCATCAGCTCCCATGTCTGTCCTCACTCTCCCTGCCTGTGGTGCCCCCCTCTCCCCTGGCTCCCCTCTCTATCCACCAGGTATTGGCTTTTGGAGCAGCACCCTCAGCCTGGTGGGGTGCTGCCAGCAACCCCCATGCCCTGCTGTGCCCTGCTCCATCCCAGCCCGCAGTTCCCTTTGTTCTTCTCCGGGTTCCTTCCCCTACCGAAGCCCGTTGACAGCTGCCCCACGCCCTCCCGGTCCCCCTGCGTGTGCTGTCACGGGGTCTGCGGGGCCAAGTGCCTGGCTCTGGGGGCTGCTCACCTGCTGCACCTCACTGCTTGCTGCAACTTCATCCTTGCTCGCAGCTCAGAGGGTCCCGCCAGCCTCCCACGGGTGCCTCAAAGGGAATAAAAGGTCCAAGGGCTGCAAACACATGAGAGCCACGCACCTTCTCTCAGAAGCTGCCTTGCCAGGTGTCGAGGCTCAGGGAGCCATGGGCACAGCAGGCTCAACCTTCCTTGCAGACAACGCACCAGCTTGACCTGGGCCAGCCAGAACTGGGGACCAGGCTGAGGATGAGCGCAGCATCCGTGGGAGTGGGGAAGACTCAGCAGCTCCAGTTTAGGAGTCAGCATGTGTGCCAGGGCTGCGGAGCGGTGTCTTAGCTGGGAAGGTGTTTTCCTGGAGCCCCTTTGGCAAAGCCTGCTGTGGTAGGCTGCCCTGATCTCCGGTGGCTGGCCTCCAGCAGTCCCTGCCAGCCCGCCTGCTCAGGATGGGTGATAAGCACCCCGGGACAGCACTGCTGGGGCTCCCTTGGCTTGGGCAGCCCCCAATCCCATCACTGCAGCCCTGACTGGCAGAAGCCAGGCACCGTGGCAGGAACCTGCTGAGCAACTGCCAGCCCTAGCCAAAGCCAGTGCTGCAGCAGGAGCCAAAACCAGAGGTGTCAGCCACTCCCAGGGTGAGGTGTGAGCAAAGGGTTCCAAGGCTGCGGGGTCTAACGGGGAGTCACCTTCTGGGGGCACACAGTGTGCACTTACCCCACACTGCAAACCCTCACCTGCTTTCTTCTCACCAGGAGGGTCTGAGCCTGCTCGAGGCTGGGCCATGCAGGTGTGAGAGCAAACACCCCTTCCCAGGGGCTTCCCGGTTTTTCTCCACATGCTTTCAATAGCACCTTGTCTCAGCAGTTTTGCAGCGACTCCTCCAGTGCTGGTCAGGTATCAGCTCTTACTGCTTCTGTTGCAAGTATGGGTAAATATCAGCGTCCATGTTCCGTCTTTAAAGCCTTAGATTTTGGAGTGTTCTCATTGTGCGGGAATTGTGGTTTTCACTGAAGCAGAACTGAATGTGGTCTTTCCACTCCTGATGCTGTAGGTTTGTGATTTGATCACCCCTTAAAGGCTGAGAAATGCTGAGTAGAATAACACAAGTTGTGTTGCTTCAAAGAGGAAAATTTGTGATCCAAGGGGGACAGGCTGGTGCTGGAAGGTTTGGTGACACAAAGGTTTTGCTGTCATTTGGTGGGGACTTTTCCCATCACCAGGTGCAGGTCACAATCCATGCAAAATAGGAAAAGGGCAGTGAAAAGCCACAGAAGTTCACGTGAAGCAAAGGTGCCCCAGGCTGGGGACCTGGAGCCTCTTTCAGCTTCTTTTCAGAGAGCAGTGATAGCTGGTGGCCCTGAGCTTGCCCAGTTCCTCAGGATGCAGGAGCAGAGGGTGACATGGACCAGTCCAGCCCCAGGGCTCCTTCCCTGTCCCATGGCTGGCAGGGTGACAGCAGTGCTTGTCCCAGGGTGGTCTCTGTCAGCATGCCATCTTCCCCGTGCTTGGAGCCCTGCACTGGTGTGAGCTTGATGTCTGCATTAACAATATGAACCTGAAGTCTTGTATGGTGGCAGAGCAGGACAGCACTTCTGGCCCTTTCCCTTGGAAACCTCCTGTCCTCTGAGTGATCTGGGGACAGAGTGCTCCTGCTGTTGTTTGCTCCGTGTGTGTGTGTTTGTGGGTTGTGACGCTTGCCGCAATGAGGTTTGCTGCCCCGTGGGTTGCTCTTGTTTCAGGTGGAGTTGTAACCAGAGATGCTGGGGTAAGAGGGTTTCCCTGTGGCTGGGTTCCTCATACCTTCAAGAGCACCAGACAGGTGTGCTTGATCATACTCTGTCCTTTTGCTTCCTGGGGTTTTGGTCCCATCCTGCCCAGGTTGTCCAAAGGCGTTACACCAGTGGCAGCACATGCTGTCAGCACAGTGGTGCAAGTCCAGCAACCACTGCATTTGCTCTGTCCCCCGTGCTGCCGGCAGCCCGCCTGTCCCTCTTTCAGCCGCTCCCATGTTGCCTCTTTAACAGCTACTAAGGAGAGAGAAGTTCTGCCTGAGCAGGAGAGTAGAGGCTTGCCCTGACAGCTCGAGGAAGCAGTGGAGGTGCTTTGTAAGCTGCACTGAGTAGGTTCCCGCCACGCTCGCACTGTCCCTCCTCTCCGTGGGCATCTGTGAATGGTCCAGACCTGGGGGCAGGCGCTGCACCCCAGCGGTTTGCCCCCGGGCACACGCTGCCCAGCGAGGCCAGCTGGATCCTCGCGGCGGGAGTTATCCAGCTTTTTTCCCCCCTCTGGAGCGGGCGTCTGGCCGGCTGCCAGGGCTGTGGGGCTCCACCTAGGAGGCAACATGGAGCAAGGCGGCCGGCGGCGGCGGGGCCGCCGTCTCCGGAGACTACGCGTCCCAGCGTGCAGCTCTCGGCGCCGTTGGCAGCGGCAGGGAGCGGGGGAGAGCGTTGCATCCCGGGATCGCAAATCTCCATGCGCCACGTGGGGGCTGACAGCCTGCCGCGCTCCGAGGCAGTGGCACTGGGGTCCTGCCGTCCTGGGGATCACTGTGGATCCCCCTCTCTTCAGTGAAGGGACAGACCTCAGCCTCTTGCTGCCACTTCCCTGCGCTGTGGCTCTCGGTTCCAGCTCTCCCGGGCAGATCTTGTCCCTGTGGAGGGCTGCCCTGAGCAACAACCCCACAATAACATGCAGAGCTGTGTAGTTTCGCTCCACCATGTGCGTGGCAGGCAAGGGGCTGTGAGCAGGGATGTTGGCTTCATGTTCTTGCAGGGACATCAGCATGGTTAGCTATGACTGAATTTTTCTGTGTTGCTGCAGAGCCTAGAAAACCTTTGATGATGAAAATCCTAGTTTGTCAGGAGGCTTTTATTCTAGGTATGCTGACAGGGTTTTTTTCCCAGCCCTATGGTTCCCACACCACATCGTTTGTTTGCCGGTGCTGCACCAATGTGTGCTGCAGGAGGGATGTGAGCCTGGTCGCTGCAGGGTGGCAGGGCCCCAGGGTCCTGGTCTAGGAGAGAGGGAAAGTGTCTGAAAATGTGAAAGGTGCATTCCTGAGGCTGAAACCAGCAGCGTTTGATTATGGATCGTCTTTGAGACAGTGAACTGAAAGGAGTAATTAGGGACAGTGGGATATTTCCCTGAGAGTTGCAGGAAATGACTGCCTCATGGTAAGTTGATAGTAGTGGAGCTGAAACTGGGTTATCTGTGGGATTGCATCTGGGGCTTGCAGCCTTGGACGTGATTCAATTTTCTGGCTGTTTTGCAATTGGCAGGGTGTGTTTTTCTCCCTTTTTCCCTCCTGGAGAATTCCCTGTCTACGTGTCTGAATCATCTGAGGAACAAAATGGGAAAGGGGAGACTCCTGCCATCCCTAGGGACTGCAGGGCAGTGCAGTCTCCTGGGGCCCCAGCTGAGTGTCCAACTCCACAGGATGCCTTCGTGGGAGACCCTGGACTGTGGCAGACCTGGGGCTGTGGGACTGTGCTGAGCCCTGACCTGCAAATTCACATCCCGGCCAGGCTCTCCTTACCTGGTGCTTTTCAGATAGCACTGCTTTGCAGCCTACATTAAAATTGTCACTTAGTAATAATTAGCTGCAGGTAATTATCCCTTCTCTGACTGTCCCCCAAATGTGTGACATGATCTGCAGAGAAGAGCACCCTTGGGTTCAGATGTTTTGTGTGCTACCGTGGGAGACTTTTGCACTAATATTGCAGGATGCGACCTGGAGCTGGGACACCATGCACAGCCACTTGGTGTGGTGTGGGCAGGGGGGCAGCTTGCAGTCCAGATAAGCTCTGTGGACTGCTCAGATGTGCAGTTTGGGAAAAGTGAGAGGGTAATCCCTGCATGCAGCAGGGTAGGCAGCGATGCAGGTTGTGCCTCTGGACAGGTCAGGGCCAGGCGATGTCCTAGCTGGGTTCAGCCTCTGAATGCCACTGAGTCCATGGCACATGGTCTCCTCCGAAAGTGGTATCTCCTCTTCCCTGGAGAGCCCAGCTTCTTGGGAGCTTCAGCTTCATCAGTTCTGCATTTTTAAAGCAAATGGAGTTTCTGCAAGTTGGTATTGTCACTGATAATGTCTTAGGCCATGTCTTAGTGTGTTCGACCTGGCTTCCCGTGGGTTTTACAACAGCTTTGGGGTTTGCAACTGGCCTCTATTCCAGAGAAGAGGAGAAAGAAGAAGTGAAAGCAGGCTTGTGGAGGCAGACTACTGACTTCTCCATGTGCCTCTGCCTGTTGCAGTCACTCTGAATGCTTCTCTGTGTGTGCCTCCCAGCCCTGCCAACTTCCCGGACACCAGGCACTATCACCGGGCAAAACCACGTGAATTATTTGAGACGCCCTGCACCCAGCCCCAGATAGCACCCTCCTGCCAGCTGTACCAGCGGGACTGGCCTGGGAAGATGTATTTTGTGCCGCTATCAGGGCTCCCACACCCCATCGAGGCAGCCCTGCGAAACAATGCCGCTATTTACACTTTAAAGCCTCGTTAGGCAGCCAGGAAGCAGGCAGGGAGCATGCCGGGAAGCATCGGCTAAAGCGGCTGGCTTTAGCGAAGGCTGGCCTCTCTTTTTCCCGGGCTGCTGGGAGGAGCAGGATGTGCCCCGGCTGAGCTATAACCCTGCAGCCCCTTTCAAGCCCTGCTTCTTCATTTATTTTTATCAGTTGTGTTTTTAGCTCTACCTTGTTGCTGAGCTTTGCTGCTTGCACAGAGAGTGCACTGGCTGCCCAGACAGGGATAGCTCCTCTCTGGTAGGGAGGCACCGATTCCTGCCAGCGGCCACAGGTGTAGGAGGAGCAAGATGTCGATGTTGCTTTGCCTTTGTCCTCAGCAGTTCTTTGCTCTTTGATGGTGAACTGATGGGAGTTCAGGCAGGGGCTTTTCTCCATGCTTTCCATGTCCCCTGCCCAGGCAGGAAGCTCCGTGGCTGGTGCTGGTCTTGGCTTGTGGTGCCGTGCTATCTCCTGGCTGTGTTGGCTCTGCGAGGTGTCCACCGTGCTTTTGGTGCCTTGGGAAATCTGATGTTCCCCAGCTTCATGAGTTTGGTTAGGATGTGAATCATTCCTGCTCCAGCAAACCCACAGGACAGTGCACCAGAAGAGCTTTCCCCATAGGGCTGATAGCTCACAAGCAGGGACAGCAGAGGAGGAGGCATGTGGAGGGTTGGGCAGTGCTGGGCTGTACACGAGTAACGGGCAGAGCAGCTGCCTTCCCTTCCCTGGGCCCTGCCCACCTGGAGCTGTTTACTTGCCCACGTTTTTGTGGCAGGCCTGTGGACTTGGCCTCAGCAAAGGCTGCTGAGCCATGACATCCCTTCACGGGGTTCCCTTCTCCTGTGCCTCCATGCTGAGGAGAAGCCATGGAGCCACCCACCTGGCCATGAGCACTGTGCTGTTTGCCCAGACCTGCCTGGGCCGGTAACTTACCAGCTGCAGCGTCAGCCTGATTTTTTTCCCCTTGCTGAATGTTTTTGCGTCACTGGGCCAGCACCCGTGAGTGGCCACAGGAAACAGCTCCTCTTGCCTCAGGTTTCACAGGGGCATTGTGTGCTCAGCCACCAAGCAGCATCCCTGTTTGCACCAAGCCTGCCCAGATCCTCTGTGCTCAAAGCAGGAGGCAGAGCAGGAGCATGCAGAAACACCAGCTAGGGCCAAGCTTGGCTTGGGAAGGGCCACATCTTGCAGGTCTATGTCACTGCATGTGACTGGACAGGGCTTGCAGGCAGCTGGGGAAGTGTGAAGGAAAGAGGTGGTGATCGAGGGTTGTCCCAGACCAGGCGGTATGACCTTTGTGTCAGTAAAAGTTGATGTTCCTGTTGCTGTAAAATAGTTGTGTTATTTCGTGTAACGTGTAGGGTGTCTACAGTGAATGTAGAATTTGGACAGCTTGTATCAAATCCTAAGGCTGTTGTTAGCGTTACTTCAAACCACTGAATCCAGTGACATATTTTATGCTACATTAAAAATAATACTTGGTCAGGATGGCAGTATTGCTAAAGTCATGTAACAGGCTCCTCTCCAGTTCTCTAGATCCTGACACAGGTCACTCAGTAGAGCTCCAAAAGCAAATTGTGATCATATTAACCTGCTGGGAAAGGCTTGGGATGGAAATGGAGGGTTGGGTAGGAGTGATGGCTCAGCTGCTGTCCCACCTCCAGCACTAGGGAGCAAGGGAAGAACATGAGAAGTGCAGTGGATGGAGAGTGATGTGTCATCTCCCTGGTCTCACCACCCCAGGAGACCTTCCTGCACCCTGAGAAACAAGATGGGGACCAAGAACAGCAAGATGCCTTGGGAATCACATCTTCCCATGTCTCATCAGTGAATAGAAACAAAGAATTGAAGGATGAGACCTACTGGGTCTGATCTTTTTCTCCCCCTAAGGACAGAATGACCAGAAACAAGCAGTCCTCCAGCCGCTGCTGTCTCTGCCAAATGAATTGTTTGTTTTCAACAGAAGTCTGGGAGTTTTGGGACGTTTCCTATGCATTGAACATGCTTCAATGTCATGTTGTATAACAGTGTGGAGGAAATGGAAATGCTGTGTTTCTAGTACAGTTTGGGCTGAATTATTATTTCTGTTAGGCATAAGTTGATGTGGCTAAAACAGAAAGCAAAAATTCCTCTGCAGGAGCAACTGACCAGCACTGAACTCCCTATTAAAAATTCTTTTATCTATGAAAACATTCAGTAAGAGCAAGGGGCTGACATTGTTAGCAGCCATATGAGAAATTGTGCCACGTCCCAGTTATCCTCACTGCAGGCGGGCAGGAGTGGGAACAGCGAGCCACGGCTGAGTGGCTGGGCTGGCTCCAGCCCCACAAGGCTGGTATATCCTGGTGGGTGCGGACAGAGGCTGGGTTCACCTGCTGTGGGGAAACGTGGTGAAAAGGCCCCAAGAAAATCACAGCAACATATTTCCCCTGTTGCAGGTTGAATTTAATGCTGGGGAGGAGACCCCCTCTATTTTTGACCAGCCCTTGCTCAGCAGTGTGTGCAGTCCCTGCGACTGCTCACATCGGGTCCCAGATGGCTTGGCTGGGATGAAGATGATGCCCTGGTTATTCGCCTCTGTTGGCTAACGGGCTCCTTGTTGCAACAAGCTGGACATCTTGCTTTCCTGTGCTGGTGGCACTGCTTTCCTTGACCCTGGTGCTTTTTGCTCCCCTCCTGTTTCCATCATGGTTGAGCTGCTGCTCCAATCCTGTCCCTGCACCCTTCCACACAGCCTCGCTGTGGAGAGGAGCCCAGAAGGGCAGTGGTGTGTCTGGCGCCTCTGGGACGCTTCCCTCCGCTCCTGGGTTTGCTTTCTGCAGTACCAGGTGGCAATCCTGGTAGTTTGTGGGCGTTGGGAAGTGCCCGTCCCAGGGCTGTGTGCGGGCAGGCAGCCGATGGGGATCCTGCCTTGGCCCCGGCTGCAGCGGCAGCCCGGCATGGCCGGCTCCGGGGCCCCTGCCTGCGGCAGGACGGGGGGGGACGTGTCTGTGCGCGGCAGGGCCGGCTGAGCCGGTGGAGCCGGAGCTGCCTGGCAGCTTGCCCACTGCTGCGCCCCATCCAGGTCAGCCCGTCTGCCCGCCTGCCTGCCAGGAGGGAGCCACGTGCCTCGGCAGCATCCCGGTGCAGCGTGCTGGTTCCTGCCAGCCGTGGGATGTGCCGGGGCTCCTGTGGGGCTCAGGAGGGGTGCTGGCAGCCACCGCTCCCGGGAACTTGGCTTTGTGGTGGGAGTGGGCTGGTGAGCATGGGAGCCCCTGGCTGCCCCTAAGGAGCCTGGTTGGGGCTGGCTGTGCCTGGCACCCCTTGCGCCTGCTGTTGGCAGGTCTGGGGGTCCCCCGGTTGCTTTGGGGATGTGTGCTGGTTTCACACATCGCGTGCTATGTTCCAGACCCCATCACAGCCCGTGCCCCTCAATGGGCTCCTTGCTCTTTGCCCCGGTGCTGTGGTGGGCAGTGAGGCTTTGGGGTGGCTTGATCACAGCTGGGGGCTGGCATGTAGGATCTCTCTGTCTGCCTGGATCCGGGTGGCCACTGGCCTGCCTGAGTGGCAGATGGTGGCTGCCTGGGGACCTGCCATCCATCCCTCTGGGCGATTATTCACCCGTCACCATGACGATAGAAAGGTCAGCAAAAAGATCCTGTGTGATTCCCGGGTTGGTCGGTGGGATTAGGAGCAGCACAGAAGGGAGGGCTAGGGCCCAGCCAGCCCCTCCTCAGGCTCACCAGCTGGACTGTCCCCCTCGGGCACATCCCCAGCGCCCAGACAGCTGAGAGCTGACAAACTTTGGGCATCAGTGAGAAACCCTTGGGATGGGTTGGGCCCCTCTGGCTGCTGATCCTGAGGGCTCAGCCTTGACCCTGTGAGGTCCATCTTGCACAGGGGAGGCCTGGAGCTGTGCGTGGGATGAAGGGAGTAGGCTGACATCAGGGGGGGAAGCAGAGGAGGGATGGGGCTGTGCTGATGGAGGCCTGACTGGTCCTGCATCCTTCCTCCTCCTCCTCCTCCTCCTCCTCCTCCTTTTCCTCCTCCTCGCAGCAGCAAGGTGTCTCTCCTTGCAGTGTGCCCCCGACTGACCCATGTCCTCTCTCTCTCTCTCTCTCTCTCTCTCTCTCTCTCTCCAGGCTGTTCCTCTAAGTCGTTCAAGCTGTACTCGCCAAAGGAGCCCCCGAACGGCAACGCCTTCCCCCCCTTCCACCCAGGCACCATGCTGGATCGAGATGTGGGGTGAGCTGGGGCCCAGGGAGGGATCTGCAATGTCGAGGACGCTCTGCAGTTTGCACCCCAGGGTCTCTGTGTTATACTTCTCAGCAGCAGAGACTGCAGTGCATGGAGTTCAGTTTAGCATTAGAGCAAAGAGGGAATTGGAGCAGGCAAGGTGATAGTGGGTTGAGAAAGGGTGATATTTAGAATTAAGGAAGCCGCCACATCCTGAGCTCTGTCAGGCCAAGCCCTTTGCCAGGCCAGGCCCCTGGGATGACAGGGAGCACTCCTAGCTCCTGCCAAAATAGCCCCTTCTTCAACGTTTGTCCTGCCTGGCACCAGTCACTGCTGCAGGGGAGTGGGGTATGTCCCCAGTTGGCTAGGTCCCAGGGGTGGAGAAGCCAGTGATGCGGGATCAGAGCCCAGTTGTGGGCTACAGGTTGTCCCATGGGGCTGTCAGATATTGGCAGCCAGGGTACAGTCTGTAGTGTGGGGAGGGTCTCACCTTCAGTGAGCCTGACCGCCTGCTGTAGCCAGGGCAGAAGGAGCTGTGGTGAGCAGGGAGATCCCTGCTAGCACTGACCTGTCTGCATCTCTTTCCACTGCTAGACCTACTCCTATGTACCCACCGACGTACCTGGAGCCTGGAATCGGGTAAGCATGGGGGGCTAGTGTGGACCCTGCTTGGGAGGGAGCTTGTACCTGTGGTGGGGGTGCCTCAGCAGGGCCAGCATGCTGAGTGGCGGGGGCTTGTGGGAGGATTGCTCAGACTCTGCCAGCCCTGGAGGGGCTGTATGTGTGGCCACTGCGGGCTCAGGACCCCTCCACACCCTGTGGCTGCCTTCCCCTCTGATGGCTTGCTGTGCTCTCTGGGCAGGAGGCACACGCCGTACGGGAACCAGACTGACTACAGGATATTTGAGCTCAACAAGCGGCTGCAGAACTGGACAGAGGTAGGGAGCTGGGAGAGGGAGGGTTGGCCAGGGCAGTATTTCAGCAGTGAGGGCGCCCGCTGCCTTCTCCCACATGTGGCCGTGGGACAGGGCTTACCCACTCCCATCTCCAAGTGCTCAGCTCGGACACCAGCCCTCCATGGGTTGAGCATGTGGCTGCTGTGCCTGGCAGCCACTGTCTGTCTGCCTTACTGTCCTCCCCATAACTTAGCATCTCTCTGCCATCCCCAGGAATGTGACAATCTGTGGTGGGATGCCTTCACCACAGAGTTCTTTGAGGATGATGCCATGTTAACAATCACTTTCTGCTTGGAGGATGGACCAAAGAGATACAGTGAGTACCAGCTTGAGCCCTCCTTCCTAAGGGCATTGCCCTTCAGCGGGAGACAGTTGTGTGCTCAGAGGGATGTGGGTAGGGTGTTGGAGCTCAGCTGTTTTCAGCCAGAATGTACAGGGGGACCCTCTTCATGTACATCCCAAGGAACATCTAAATGAGCCAGGTTTACTGACCTTATTTTCCTCCTTCTCCTGCTGCAGCGATTGGCCGGACTCTGATTCCCCGTTACTTCCGCAGCATCTTTGAAGGGGGAGCCACAGAGCTCTACTATGTGCTGAAGCACCCCAAGGAGTCTTTCCACAACAACTTCGTCTCGCTGGACTGTGACCAGTGCACCATGGTCACCCAGCACGGCAAGCCCATGTTCACCCAGGTACTGCCTGCGCCTGCAGCTTCCGCTGCCCTTCCTGCCTTGGCTTTCTCTGCCCACTTGGTGGCTACAGTCCCACGGGGCTGTGCATTTTGGGCTCATGGGTATGGCTTCTGCTGAGCCTCCTGGGAGGCAGAGGCAAGCCACTATGAGAGCGTTCCAGTGTGCAGCAGTGGGTTCCCAGGGGATCTGGGCTGGGGGAAGCTCGGACAGCTTGTGCCTGACCCTGTGCCCTGCCCAGGTGTGTGTGGAGGGGCGGCTCTACCTGGAGTTCATGTTTGATGACATGATGAGGATAAAGACGTGGCATTTCAGCATCCGCCAGCATCGAGAACTCATCCCCCGCAGCATCCTTGCCATGCATGTAAGTACAGCTCCAGGAGCTCCCCTGGTCATGAATGACACAGGGCTGCTGAGCTCCTCAGGCTGCTGTGCTGGCTGGGGGGACTTTAACCCAGTCCCGTATCAGAGGCCGGGGCATGGGAGGGCTGTTCCCAGCCTGGATGCAGCTGAACTGTCTGTCCCTCTTACTCCTAGGCACAGGATCCCCAGATGCTGGACCAGTTATCCAAGAACATCACACGCTGTGGGCTCTCAAACTCCACACTCAACTACCTCCGAGTAAGTGTGCGAGAAGAGGGGGTATACAGTTCTGCCATGTCTTATGCTCTCCGCTGCCTGATGCCTGGCTGCCCTGGGGTGTGGGTAGGCTGCAAGGCTGGCTTTGCAAAAAGGATCTTGCAGAGGGGCTGTAGAGAGCTGTGAGGCAGTGGGTCTGCCAAATCCCACAAGCTCACTGTGTGACTTAGATTGGTGCAGCACAGACACCTGCCTGTAGAGGGGTTAGGTTTGTGGGGTCTCTATTTTGCAGGGGCTCAGAGAATTGCAGTCTAATCCAGAGTCTATCTGCTCTCTGCAGCTCTGTGTAATCCTAGAACCAATGCAGGAGCTCATGTCGCGGCACAAGACCTACAGCCTCAGTCCCCGGGACTGCCTCAAGACTTGCCTCTTCCAGAAGTGGCAGCGGATGGTCGCTCCGCCCGGTGAGTCTCACACTACCTGCTGTGCTGCCTGGGGGTCTCTGGGGCTGCCTACTCGGGCCCTGCCCTCAGTGCAGGCTTCTCCCAGCCACAGAGCTGTTCTTGGCCTCGTTTTGTGAGGCTGGGGGTGGTGAACCAGGCATTTGGCTTCCTTCTATACTGATCTGCCTTCCCAGTGGGGCACAGCAGGGCTGCCGGCAGCCAGTGCTCTCTGCCTGGGGGCTGCCAGCTGCTTGTGGAAAGCAAAACAGGGATGGAGATCTTCCTGTCTCCTCTCCTGTCCCCTGGTCTGGGAGGACAGCTGTGCTGTGGAGGTGAGGAGGGTGGTGATGTTTCTTAGAGGGGGAGTGTGGTCCTTGAAGAAGTGGGGTTTGCATGAAAGGGGCTGGGGGCACTGGCTTCCTCTTGTTGGAACTGATCATATATGTCTCCATCCTCCACCAGCGGAGCCAGCACGGCAGCAGCCCAGCAAGCGCCGGAAAAGGAAGATGTCAGGGGGCAGCACCATGAGCTCTGGTGGGGGAAACACCAACAACAGCAACAGCAAGAAGAAGAGCCCAGCCAGCACCTTTGCCCTGTCCAGTCAGGTACCTGTAAGCATCCCGTTTCCATTCTCTCTTCCTCCTCTGGGCTGGAGGGGAGGGTTCTCTACCCCTGCCACTGGGAGCTGCTAGGGGGAGACCCCAGGGACTGCCTGTGTGAGCCCCACTGGTTCTTCCTATGCAATGGGGAAAAGAAGGAGGGGGTGTCCCAGCTGCCTTCCCTGAGCCACTTTGCTCTCCTGCAAGGGAGTGAGGATGTGTTTGCCCCACTCAGTGCCCAAGCTCGAGTTCTGCAGTGGAGATGAGGAAGTGGCCCTACAGCTGGGGAAAGGGGCTGTGCTGATGAGAGGGGGGTCTAGCAGCCCAGGCTCCCCCCACCTCGATTATGTTTCGGGACCGTCTCCCCTTTCAGGATGTGATGGTGGTAGGCGAGCCCACGCTGATGGGGGGGGAGTTTGGGGACGAAGACGAGCGGCTCATCACCCGGCTGGAGAACACACAGTTTGACGCCGCCAACGGCATCGACGACGAGGACAGCTTCAACAACTCGCCGGCGCTGGGGGCCAACAGCCCCTGGAACAGCAAACCGCCCTCCAGCCAGGAGAGCAAGTCAGAGAACCCCACGTCGCAGGCGTCGCAGTAACGGCCCCCCTGCCGCCCCGTGGACTCAGTCCCAACCAATCTACCTGTACATTTGCAACAGAGAGTGACTGGGAAGCGGCGAGGTACCGGGGGCGGATCAGCGCCACACGGATGATGGGGTGCACGGCCTGGGGTGCACGCCAGCCAGGCAGCCCCCAGCCAGCATCCCTGCCGCCTCCCCGCTCCCCCATGCCTGCCTCCCCGACGGACCCCAGGGCAGGGGTGGGTTTCCGGGGCTGTAGCTTCATTATTCCCCGTTCTCTATTCTTTCCTGCTTCTTGCCCAGAGAGCTTCTCATCCCTGCTCCGACATACCCAACCCCTCCCTGCCAAGTGGGGGGAATTAGTGGGGAGGTGTTGGCTGTGGCTAGAGTTACCAGGTGCCATGTGTTGGGGTTCTGGCACAGCCCAGAGATCCTCCTCCTCCCTGGGTCCCATGGCTGGTGTTTGCTGAGCAGCCACCTGCAGTGGGGTTGCACATCCCTAGTCCAACCTGGAGCTAGTTGTTGGGGAGCAGTGATGGAAAGCCTTCCCTGTGCCTCGGGCTCTGCCACGGAGCCTCCTCCAGCCAGGGTCAGATCCTGCAGTGCTGGGATGGTGTTGAGGATAGGGCCCCGTTGCATTTTCCCACTCTCCTGCACCCTCCACTTCCCCTTGCTCCCCAGAGCGAGAGCGCAGCACGGCCATGGGGGGATTCTGTATATAGGAAGTGTGTGGCGGGGGGCTGTGAGGGGACGGAGGACCTGCGGCTTTACTGGAGCAGCTGGTGCCCTTGTTCCCTGCCTGCAGCCCCTGTGTTTCCCTCCACTCTGCGTGAGTCTGCCTGGGGCCCCTTTGCAACCCCTGGCTCCTGGTACCTCCTACTTTTGTCTTTTTTTAAGGAAAAAAATAATATTATTAAATTGTAAGTTTAAAAAAAAAGAAAGAAAAAAAAATGGGAAAAGACCCCCTCAGCCCCCTTGCCCATTCCCCCCTCCTGTCCCTGAGCCCTCTCACCCTGTCCTGACTTTTGTACAGGCTTCTTCTCTTGGAAGTCTCATTTTATATCCAGTTCTGGGAGCTTCAAACCAAGGAGAGACTTTGCAGACTTCCTTTCTAATCCCTCCAGAGGTCGGGGGGGCCAGCCCCCCACCTCCCTTCTCAATGTAAATCTTGTGTGCTGTTGTCCCTGCTCCCCCCCTCGGGTTCGTGTACCTCGTGCTTGTACATTTCCGCGCTGTAGACAGTGTGTACGATACTGTTCTTTCAATGTGTTATCACTAGAGCAGGTGCCTCCATTGATGTTAGGGGAAATGATGAGAAAAATAATAATTTTTGGGGTTTTTTTTTGGTTTAAAAAAAAAAGAAAAAGAAAAAAAAATAATCCCTTCCAAGGCTTCTTCCAAGGAGAAGATGGGAGGTGCCGGGGGAGGGTGTTTGTGCTAACCAACCAGTTCACCCCAGCAGCCTTGGAGTGGGGTTTTGGGGGAAGACGGGAGCCCAGGCTGCTCGTGGGAACCCCCTGGCATGCCCCGTGGTGGGGTTGCAGCTAGTGCTGCCGTTGGGGGACTGCCCTAGTGGGGGTGTACGTGTGTGTAAGAGTGTGTGTGTGAGAGGTGTGTGCATCTGTCTGCGTGCGTAAGGGAGCCTGGGGCAGGTGGAGCAGCCCTGAAGTCTGGGGGAGTGAGGGGTGCACTCCATTCTCTCTGTCAGACACCCCCCAGCTGCCTGCCGGGGATCCCACAGTCCATGTCCTGCTGCCCCATGGGGCTTGGGGCTGCCTGTGCCCCGGGGCTCTGGCTGCTGCAGGGGTGCTACTAGAAGCCCATGCCTTGCCCACTCGCGGCTGAGACTGCAGGAGGCTGCTGAGATGGGGTGTGGGACACTCTGTGTCCTCCCCTTCTGCTGACCCTGTGGTTGGGCAGGGAGATAGAGGCCTGAGTAAGCCCTGATGTGGTCTCAAGCTGAAGATCCCTGGAGAGATGCCTGTGTTGGCTCCTGGGCCCCTCCATGGGCAGGCTGCAGGTGGAGGGCTTGGCCCCTCAGACTCGCAGGCACGGTGGTCCCCACGGCCCCTTTGCAGGTGGGGGTGGGATCCCAGGGTGGAAGCCCGGTGTGGCAGGGAGGGAGGCTCTGCGTTGCAATTAAGGTACGATTCTCCACGCCGTGCCGCAGGTCTGCTGTGGAGGGTGCAGAGCCCTCACTGCCACGGGCACACTGTAATGCCTTTTTATTTCTTTTTTTTTTTTTTTCTTCCTTCCTCCCCTCCATAGTTTGTGCCATTTATGAGTCATGTATGGTACCAATAAAATGACTTTTCGGTTTGAAGCTGTCCTGATCACTTACATCTGCGCATGGGACCAGGCTGATGTGGGCAAGGCGGTGGGGGGGGGGGTCCCGTCATGTTCCTGATGCCCTGGCAGGGGGTGCAGGCACATGGCTCACTGTGCTCCCCCTGGGATGATGCTTTCCGGGAAACCAGCTTCTCTGCCTGCTGGTTTCCCGGCAAGCCACAGCTGGCTTCCTACCATGCCATGGAAAGCAGAAATCTCAGCAAGGGTAAGGTACAGGGCTGCTGGGAAATGGCTCAGTCCCCAGGCCAGAGCTAACAAGCAGCTCAAGGCCTGCCCGGACACCAGGGTGATGGGCACCTTCCCTGGGGAGCAGTGGGGCCAGTGCATTCCTGCTGTGGGAACAGGGCAGGAGCAGCTGAGCAGCATGGAGGTGTCCTGGGAGGGGCAGAGGAGGGACAGGGGACTACCAGATGGCCAGCCTGTATGGGGACTATACCAGTCTCCTTCCAGAAGCTGGGGTGCCTGGTGCCAGCATTAGGGATATGGGGGAAACCAGGCTTGTAAAACTGAGCTAATGCAGCAGAGGGTGAGGGCAGGATGGGCCTGTATCTTGAGAGCAGGGGTTGGGTTGACATCTGCAGTGAGGGATGTCACCAGACTATCCTTTCCCCTGACAAGGCTGAGGTCAGGGGGCTGCAGGATACAGATGCTGTGGTGGGAGCTCATGGCTGGGCAGGTGAGGGCAGGGTGGCTGCGGTGAGCCCCATGGTGTGGCACCCAGAGCTGAGACATCGATATCGTTGCTCCTGCCATGCCCCGGGTTCTGGCAGGCTCGGTGGGGTGCTCTGGGCTGGAGGGGAGCGATGCCCTGCAGGAGCAGATCCTGCCGTCTGTGAAGGATCCTGCATATGCCTGGCTAGATCCTGCACGTGCACCCGAGAGCTGCTGGAGGGCCCCGAGATAACACTTTGGCGTTGAGGTCTGACCTGGAAAGCCCAAGGGTACCTGTGAAGCCCCCAAGCCTCCTTCCCCATATCAGCTCCAGTGCTGTGAGAAACTTGCTAGTTGTTGCTTTTTTTTCCCCTTCCTTTTTTTGGTGGGCTGAATCTGTGTTCTCTGCTGCCCTGCCCCAGTGCCAATGCTGTGCCAGAGGGTTCCACATGGCACTCTGGTACCCGGCATGGGCTAGACCAGGAAGAGACCTTGAAGTAGGGCTGCCCTCCTCACTGTGCCACTTTCACCTAAGATCACGGAGTGCAGCAATGCCTGCTTGTGCCAAGGAAAGTTAAGCAGTAACTGGGAGATGGCAATGAGAATGAGTGAGCCATGGGTGCTGGAGGGGCCAGGGAGCCCACCATGCAAAGGTCATTCAGGTACAGCTCACCTGGAGTCCCTGCTGGTGCCTGTCCAAAAGCCCGTGGTGTCCCATGGAGGGACACAGGGCAGGGGCCAAGGACCATGCTGGGGGCTGCAGCTACTCCGGGGCAGGAGGTGGGAGGTGCAGGGCACAGCTGTGGGCTAGCATAGGGGCAAGGTGGGCAGCGGGGGCGGGCTGCCGGCAAGGGGGCTGTAGCAGGGTGGGCTGCTGGAGGGGAGCAGTGGCTCTGGCAGTGTGGGGTGAGCGCTGGTTCCCTCAGGCAAGGAGAGAGAGCATCCCCTGGGCACGGGCAGAGGGCCTGTGGGCGGTGGGGTCTCCCATGCGGGACAGGGCAGGGGCCGGGGTCTCTGGGGCAGATGCAGGATGTCAGGGTGGGCTGGGGCCAGGAGCAGGAGTTGGAGGAGGAGTGCCAAGGNTGTCCGGCCCTCCCCGCACCTCCCGGGGCCGCCGGCGCCGCGGGCTGGGTGCGGAGCCGTGCCGAGCTGTACCCAGCTGGGGAGCTGCGCCCGCCGCCGCTCGCCGGGACGCGACCCTCGGGGCACCTGCCCCGCGTCCACCGGGTGCGTCCGCGGCACCACCGGGAGCGACCCCCGGCCCCTCCCCGCTCCTGCCCCCGGTTGCGGCTCCCGGAGCTCCGGAAGCAGAGCGGGGGATGGAGCCACGCAGCGTGGGAAAGCTCTGTGGGGAGTGGGGATGGAGCCGAGCGGGCGCCCAGGCTTGGAAGAAAAATGCTGTCTGGGGGCTCCTGAGACTGTTCCCCGCTTGGGGGGACCGGGACGCGCGTGAAAAATGCCGGGTTTGCCGCAGTGCCCCATTTCGGAAGGTTTTTAGATGCAAAACCTGTTTTCTGTGGCGAGAGCTGGTTTGTATTGAAACTGAAGGGCTCAACGCACCCCATCCCGCAGGGATGCAGATGGTGTGGGGCGGAGTGGGAGGGACGGCTGCCCTCGGAATCACCCCAGGCCACCCAGCTCCTGGGTCGGGGCAGGAGGAAACCAGCATAGCCACGGGAGCGTAGTGGTGGGAGAGGAGAGCGGCTCTTCCCGGTGCCTGGGTGGGGACAGGTCGGTGGTGACCCTGACCCCGACCCCTGTATGGAGAGTCGGCCCGAGGTGGCCGAGTGCCAAGAGCTGTGAGGGGCAGGGGTGGGGCCATCCCGACATCGCCGCCTGCCCGGCAAACAACTTGTCAGCAATCATCGCTGAAACTTAAACAAACCACAGACCTGGGCGCTGGCACGGTGCGGCCGGACCCTGCGGCAGCTGTGGGTGCAGAGAGGTGTCAGAGGACAGGGTGAGTGCTCTGAATCCGCTCCATCCCCCACAGCCCCCCTGCTCCCTCGTGGGCACCTCCTGCCTGGCTTCCCACCTCACTGCTTACAGGATTCCTCATGCTTCCTCGGTGCTCTCCCGCAGCTCTTTCCTTCCGGGCAGGAGCTGGCAGGTGCCTGCTTTTTTCTCTCTGCATTTCCTGGTCGGAAGCAGGACGGGCTAGGTGGTCCCGTGCGCCGACGACACCGGCAGCTCCTTTCTGTGCCCAGGTGTCCACTGGAGCTGCTACGATGGAGCTGGGGAACATCTCGAAGCCCACGTACAGCCCTGGCCCCGAGGCGCCGGAGAGCAGCACGCCGGGGCTGGTGACAATGGCACACGGCTTCCTGCGGCTGGTACAGCCCAACCCCCTGCCCGTAGGTGGGTTCATGGCGGCAGAGGGCTGGCAGAGGTGGGGGTGGCTGCTTGGGGCTGCAGGGTCCCCGCTGCGCATGAGCCCTTCTGCAGTGGTGACTGTCCATCCAGCATTTAAACACTGGGGTACCGGGTAAGGAGGGATATGGCTGGGGCAATCAGAAGTGGGATCCCAAGGATTGCCAGCTGTGTACTGCTCATGTACCGTAACAGCTGTGGGGCGATCTTAGCTGGGCCCCAGGCCACGTGTTAGTGGTAGTGCCACCTTGCAGATTCCTGCCCTATCCTCCCTCCACGTATATTAATCCTAGGCCCTAAAAAGTGTGCAGAGCAAACCCCACTCTGCCTGCAGGGTCTTTGCCTGTCTTGCAGCCCTGTGTGCTTGCTGGCCACCAAGAGCAGTGTGTCCCGGTGCTAATGCCTGCATGGCAGCACTGTGTGCACTCCCTGTGCACTGCCTTGCTTGCCAGCACTGGCCCTTGCTCCTGTCATTTTCACAGCTCTGTCCCAAAGCAGCTGCAGGTTTGCACAGGTGACACCAGGACCCTGCAGCTGCTCAATATTTGTGGGGTGAGTGTTGCCCACCTGCAGGGAAATGCCACTCTGGCTGCTGGCACTTGTGCTTCTTCCTTCACTGGCTTCAGCCCTTGCTCACCAACAACTTGCTGGCAAAGGTGTGGCTGGCAAATACCTTGATGTCTTTGTGGACTTGTGTCACGTAGCTACCAGGGTACAATCAATGGCCCCATGTGGCATCATGGCTTGTAACGAGGACATGGGGCACAGGGAGAGCCCTGGGAATGAAAGAGGCAGCGTGGCAGTTGGCCTTTGCCTCAGTACTCATTCCACACTGGCAGTGCTGTCTGGCATCTGTGTGGGGGTGGGCTGAAGGAGGGCAGCTCCAGGGCAGTGTCCCTTATGCCCACTGGGATGAGGAATCCCCTTGTTCTGTGGACTTCTGAGATCTTGGGGGCTGGCAGCACATTTCCCAGGGTGCAAAAATGCTGTGTGATGTGATAGCTCGGGAGGGCAACTGGAAGGGAGAAAAATGCTGTACTCAGAGCTGGTCTGAGCTGCAGGTGATGCCTGGGGCTGGGAGCCCCTCTCTGAGGTGAGCAGGGTCTGGGGCTCTCCTGGAAAGCCCCACAGGGCCCAGCATCTGCTCACAGCCCTCTGTGCTTCTTGTCCCCCAGAGCTGTTTAATTTTGGGCAGTCCCAGAGTGAGTTCAACCGGGAGGACATCCACGAGGTGAGCAGGCAGCTGGGGCAGGGAGCGGGCAGCCCCAGACCACCATGGGCTGAGGGATGCTGGTGGGTGCTGCTCTGAGGCTGAGCCCTGGATGCCGGGCAGCAGCAAGGAGAGATGTTCTGCTCCCTGGGGGGACCCATTTTGTCTGTTTGGGTCTGAACAGGGTGCTTAGAGCTGAGGAGCCTTCAGGGGCACCAGTGTTATGCTACCTCTCATCCTTCCTATCCCAGCTGCTGCTCTATGAACTGGGCTTCCTGGTCTGTGCAGCCATTGGAGTCGTCTTCATCATCCTGGTGCCGCTGGTGGGATGCTGCTTCAGCTGCTGCCGCTGCTGCGGGAACTGCGGGGGTCGCATGTACCAGAAGCAGGGCCGGCGGATGGGCTGCCGGCGCCGGGCGCTCTGGGCCTCTGTCCTGCTGGTCTCCGCTTTCGTCCTGTGAGTGCGCTGGCCGGGAGGCTCCGGATGGAACCCAGGGGTGGCTGGAAATGCCGGCGCTTGGCGGCCGTGCCAGGAAACTGCCATTGTTCACGAGTAGATCCCGGCACGGCGGGACAAAGGAGAGGAAGCGTCGGCGGTGGGAAGCCGGCCCCGGGGGGCTGCACACTGGCACGGTGCAGACCTTTCCCCACAGCTTCCCCACGGCATACTGGGCTTCCCCGTGCCTCAGTTTCCCACGTCCCTTCCCTCTGGTCCCTCAGTGCAGAGCATTTGCTGCGGTGCACTGGAAGCAGGGTTCACTGGTGTATGCCAGACCCTGCAGGCTGGCGTCTGTGTGGGTGGATTTGGAGGGTACTGAGGGGGGAGCATTGGGACTGAGCTCCCCACATGCTGACCCTGCCACCCTTCCCTTGTAGGGCTGGTAATGTCTGTGCCTTCATCAGCAATGCCCGCTTCTCCCAGGCTGTGAAGGGCACCTTCCCCAACGTGAACAACACTCTGGACAACGTCCACACCTACGTGGCCTCCATCCCCCAGGCACGAATGTTCCCCCCATCACATCTGTGGGGCAAGGGGCCAGGCGGGAGGAGCAGCCCAAATAGCCCCCTGGGGAAGGGCAACAGCGGGGCTGGCAGCAGAGAAAGGTCTCCATCCTCACGGACACCACATCTCTGTCCCTACAGCAAGTCGATTTTATCATCGACAGGAGCGACGTCCCACTGGACTACGCCAACCGCAGCCTCCAGGGTGAGGGCGTGAGACAGCAGGGGCTGGAGCATTCCCATGGCCCTGTGGCAATCTGCTCCAGGGTTGGTGGTTCTTGGGCAGTGGGGTGTTGTGTAGGTTTGCCTTTCTGCCCTCTAGGTGGCTGCTGACCCTGTGGGCTACTGGGCTGGTTCTTATGGGGATGTCTAAAGGGACTGGGTCTGGAGGTTCCTCCTGGCTCCAGCTCTACTCCAGCTGCTGCTTTTCCTCATTCAGGCTCCTCTCTGGGAAGGGTGATGCAGGTGGTGGGGGGGTGGGGATATCTCCTTTGCCCCCCAGCTGGGGGGTGGGTGAGGGAGGGATGCTGGTGGTATCAGTGTTTTCACCAACTTTCCTGCAAGCCCCAGGACCTTGCAGGGGTCCTGTAATTGACACCACCTCTCCCATCTCTGCAGACATTGGGCCCAGCCTGGGCAGCATGATCACTTTGCGCATCAGAAACAGCACAGACAGGGCTCTGGGATCCCTCCAGAGCCTCTTGCAAGGTACTGGCCCCATCCCTGGGAGCCTGGCCAGGGGGATGGGCCAGTCCCCTGGGAGGGAACTGGGAGGGATTGAGAGCCGGGGGTAGGTGCATGTTTGGGTAAGGCTCCCAGGGAGTGGGATCCTTCTGGCCTCCCAGCCACACCCTGGGGTGAGTGCTGTGACTTTGGAGGTGCCCCTATGTTGCATTTTTCCATGGGTTCCCAAGGTTCAGCAGGCTGAGAACAAATCCCTGCCACACTGGCAGGATGAGGCCCTGAGGTCCCCGCTGTCTCTCTAGGGATGGAGGTGCTGAACGACACCTTTGGCAGCATTGCCATCGGTCGCTCAGACCTCGAGGAGCTGCAGAGCAATTACAGCAAGGAGCTGGCCAGCCTGCGGGACAGGCTCAACCAGACCCTGCAGAGCTGTGGCCACCCCTGCAGCCAAGTGTCCCTGGACGGGCTCGCCTTCACCACCAACTTCAGCATGGTGAGGAGGGGCAGGGTGTGGGTGAGGGGCCCCAACAGCCCCTGCCCCAGCCCCCACAGCTCCCTCACTCCAGGCTCTTGCCTGCAGATCCCAGGGGTGGAGCAGCAGCTGGAGGCACTGCGTGAGGTCTCTGACTCAGACCTGAAGACCGATTTAGAGGAGGTAAGTGGTGTCCCCTTCACCCAGGCACAAAGCTGGGTGCTCCTGGCACTGTTGGGACTGTGCTGACAGGATTGGGTTGGGAAGAGCCCTGTCAGGAATTCAGTGTGTGATATGGAGAGAAGGTCTGGCCAGGGGTCTGCTGGCTGTCCCAACAATCCCTGCACACTCGTAGGGTGGACTGGGTGCTGTGGGGCGTCTGGTTGTCCTGTGCTACTAGGATCTGAGGACATGTGCTGCTCAGCTCTGGATTACGGGCAGGGATGTGACTTGTGTGCTGTACTCCCCTGGATGCAGGTTAACAGAACGCTGGACACAACCCCTGAAAAGGTGCAAGAGCAGTCCCAGGAAGTGGTGGCAAGTAAGCAGGGCTTTGTGTGCTGACTTCTCCCTTTCCTAGGGCTCCCTCCTCCCTTCTCAAGCCATTCTTTCCTGTAGGCCTTCCCTGCAGCCCTGGCTATCCCCAGGTGCCATCAAGCCAATGTCATCCTTGGCCATGACTGCCCCTTTCCTATCCTTTCTGAGCCCCCGCTGCCCTGCAGGACCTGGACAGCAGCTTGCAGTGCCAGTGTGTGCCCATTCCTTGCAGAGAGCCAGGACCAGCTGGGCCTCATCAGGCAGGAGATCAGAAGATTGGAGGAAGAATTGCCACTCCTGGATGTGGAGGAGAAACTTGTGGCCTTTGTGAACAATGCCACATCGGTGCTGGAGGAGTACAGGGAGCCAATCATTGCCTGGGATGGGCTCAGGTCAGTGAGGGGCTGTGTCCCTGGCTCTGTTGTCTGGAGAGTTTTAAGGCTCCTGCTCCTCCAGTTGCTGGAGGTGGGGGCTTGCTGGGTGGTGGGGTTGTGGATACGGAGTAGTCAGGGCAGTGCCTTGCAAACACACATGCCCCTTCCCTGCTGTGGTGCCTGGGACCTTTTTTCCTCCCCATGAATGCAGCTGGTGGGCTGCTGGGTGCTGCTTGGGGTCCCAGGTCCTGCTTCCTGACTCCTGCGCTTTGTCTTACCCCAGGTTGATTGTGTGTGGCCTCCTGTGCTGCATGGTGCTGCTGGTGGTCCTCTGCAACATTTTTGGGCTGCTGCTGGGGCCCCTGGGGCTGAAGGAAGGTGTGCTGCCCACACAGCGCAGCAGCCTCGCCAATGCTGGCGGGAACTTCTTCATGGCGTGAGTATCCCTTGGCTGCCAAGGACATGTGTGGGAGTGGTGGGATGGGTGGGCAGGGCTAGCCTGGGAATGCTCAAGCTCCTAAATCATCATATTACTGCAGCTTAATGGCCTGCCCCATGGCGACTCCCTGTGCAGGTGGTAAATTGAAGGTAAAACATGGTGCTGATGAGAGGCATTCGAGGGAAGCCTGTTTGCCCTGTGACAGCAAGGGCTGTCAGTGTGTGCATGGTCCTGCAGCTCTGCGGGGGAGTGCTGGCTTGCAAAGCTGTGGGAAGCTATTCTGGAATCCAAGCTCCAGGGCAGAGCCTGGTCATGCTCTGGCGGCTGAAGGCAGAACAGGGATATGCCTGTGGGAAGGGTGGTGTTCCTGCAGTTGTGGGGGATGAAGGATGTGCAGCCCCTGGGCTCTGCCAGCTGGGGCAATGCCAGCATCAGTGCTGGGCCACAGGGCTGCAGGTGCTGATGGCATTTCTGTCCCGGCAGAGGGGTTGGCTTCAGTTTCATCTTCTCCTGGCTGCTCATGCTGCTGGTGCTAATCATGTTCGTGCTGGGGGGGAACATTTACATGTTCTTCTGTGAGTCCTGGCGCAACCAGCAGCTCTTCCAGGTAAGCCTGCTGTGGGGAGACAGCCCTGCCTGGAGCCACTGCTGCCTAAATAAGGGGTGCTGGTGGAGTAGAGGCAGCACTGGCCATTTGGGATGCTCTTCCAAGGTGTCCTGCCCTGCACTATGTCTAGTTTCTCCATCTCTTTCCTTGCTCTTAGCTCCTGCACACCCCTGGCCTGATCCCTAACTTCAATCTCTCAGAGCTGTTGGGCCTGGAGGGTGACACGGCAAACTTCTCAGAGATATACAGGTGGGTCCCAGCCCTGACACTGTGTCTTTGGAGCGGGGTAGAGCTGCTCAATGCCCTCAGATGCTTTCCAGGAGCAGGGCAGCTTGCCCTACCTTCCCTGGGTGTGGGTAGGCACTGATCCCAGGGAAGGAGAAAGGTGCAATCTACCTGCACAGGTGAGGACATGCTCCTGGGAGGGGGTGGCTCTCACCTGCTCTGTTTTCAACCCTGTGCTCCCATCCTGCAGGCAGTGCCAGCAAGATGCTTCCCTGTGGCAAACTCTGCACTTGGACCAGAGTGTGTCCCTGGATGAGCTCTTGAATATCAGCCACGTGAGCATGGGGCTGTCAGGGTCTTGGGGGCAGGGATCCAGACCCAGGGCTGAGGGGGTAGTGAGGGGCCAGCACATGTCCCATCATGGCCCCCTTTGCTCTGGCAGTACACAGGAAACATCTCCACAGCTTTCGAGAAGATGAATATCACCCTAAGCCCCATCTCCCTGCTCAGCCAGAGACAGAAAGAGCTGCTGCTGAAGGCCAGTCAGGCTGGACAGCCCCCCAACTTCACCCTCACCCTGGAGCAGGTGTGCTGGGTGCAGCCTGGTGTTGGGATGGGGGGGTTGGATGTGGGTTGAGGAGGTCCACTGCTCTCTCCTTTCGGCTACTGTGGGAGTCCTCTGCCATCTGTGTAACCCGTTACGGTAACAAGGCACATTCTCTGCCCAGAAGGCCCTGGCTCCACTCTGCCCCACAAAGAAAGGGGTATGGCTCCCCTCACGACCCCCATTCGTCATTCTCGTGGCTCTGTCTCTGCCTTTTCCAGTTGGATCAGAATATTACCCAGGGAAGCCTCCTGGATCTGGCTGCAGAGTTAGAACAGCTGGCAGAAAATGTGGTGAGAGACCATGAAACCCCAGGGCTATGGCCACTCTGTCCCCAAAGCCACAGGATGCAGGGGCTCCTCTGTGCCTGCCTGGGTGTTGAGGGGAGGCCCTTCCCTCTCGCCCAGCTCACTTCCGCAGCCTGGCCCATCAGCTGGCTGTGGTGAGGCACAGATCTGGGCACTGCTGACTGCGGCTCTTCCAGGGCACTGACGTGAAGAAGAAGCTGGAAGATAATGCTCGTGAACTGAGGGAGCTGGACAAGAAGATGCAGGCAAGCTTCTCTGGGCCACTGGTGAGCAATACTGGGGGATGTCCTGGGGATGCTGGGTTGAGCTTCCCTAGAGCTCAGAGCCTGCTGGCAGGGTCTTGTCTGAGCTGTGGGGTCTGCACCTCTGAGCCCCCTCTCTCCATCCCCAGCAAAGTCTGAAGGAGAACATCCACTCAGTGCAGAGTGGGGCTGCCCAGCTAGAGGTAAGCGGCAAAAGGGGAGTGCAAACCAGTCCCAGGCAAAGTACTTGCAAAGTACTCTTGAGGTCCTGCAGTGGAGGTGGTGGGGCTAACCTGCAGTTTGGGGGGCTGGTGGCTACCGTGGGACTCTTCATTTGCTGCAGGGGCTGTTCATGGGGCAGAGGGAGGGAGGCCATGGACCCTGTCAGGCGCAGGTTCCCTCCACCTGAGGTACTTGGCACTACGAGTATGTGACTGCTGGGAACACCACAGCACAGAGGGGCTGTGCTCCAGGGATTGCTGCTGTGCAGGGCCAGTGAAGTGCAGGGACCCCGCTTAGATCACACTGCTGAGAGCACCTTTCACCTCAGGGACAGACAACAGCTGCGCTGGACGAAGCCAGCAAAACCCAGGAGTTCCTGGAGAGGGAGACACCAAACATCATCAAGAACGTGAGCTTGCCTTGCCCTGCTGCCAGGACAGGACCCCCTCACCAAGACTTCCCTCTTTGCAGGGAAGCCAAACCTTGTCTGGCTGCTCATCCTGCCCTCTTCCCTGGGTGCCCCCTTCCCTTATAGCATCCCTGGCAAAGGACTGAGGTGGGATTAAGCATTCAGCCCTATTGCTGCTGGGCTGAGGTGGTCTGAGAGCCCTGATCCTGAAATGGAGGGGACATGGGGCGTGGAAGGGGCTGGTGGTGCAGCATCTCCACTCTGTGCTTGCCCCTCCAGGAGACGTGGGCCTTCCTGGAGCAGCTGTTGGATTTCTTTGAGACCTACATTTCATGGGCCAAGAGCACGGTAAGCTGAGCCTTCCTTGGTGAGGTGGAGAGAAGGGGAGGATGAGCTGCAGGGCTTGGTTGATGCTGACATACTCTGTCCCCATGATGTCCCCAGCTGACAGAAGATGTGGCACGTTGCAAGCCCATAGCTCAGTCCTTGGATAATGTGGAGGTCATTGGCTGTGACTATATCATGGACTCCGTGGTGAGTGGTGCAGCAGTGTGTAGAGTGACACACGTGTGTGGGGTGGCAGCGAGGTCCTCTTGTCCTCCTCATGCACAGGATGAAGGATGCAGGGAAGGATCAGGGATGCACAGGATTGAGGGATGCACAGGAAGCAGTGCTCAGCTTCTCCCCAGCAAATTGCTGTGGCTAAGAGCAAAGGCCAGGCTCTGACAAGGAGTGTGTGGTCACTGGGGAGCCCTGGGAGCAAGAGATGCTCCCAGTCACTGTATGGACCTAATGGCTCTTCCTCCACCCTATGCAGAATGGCTTCTGGTTCAGCCTGGGCTGGTGCACCGTGTTCCTGCTGCCCAGCATCATCCTGGCCGTCAGACTCGCCAAGTTTTACCGCCGCATGGATACTGCTGATGTGTACAGGTGAGGAGCAGCCCCACCCCCTGTGACCACACTGGGTTGGGGGTCCCCCTGCCACCTGTCCCTTCATGTCCTGTGGTAGCCTGTGGGGCTGATGTAACGTGGATGTAAAGTAACGTGGGCTGGGGAGGACCTGAGAGGTGGCTTGGGGCACCCATCCTCTGAGGATGGAGATGTTCTGGAGAAGAGCTTTTCTCTGCCTGCTCTGAACCTCCCCTTTGGGCAAAGACAATCCCTTCTGGAGGAAGGAGCCTGGCAGGGCTGCAGCCCCAGCCTGGCTTGAGTCCACCCTCTGACTCGCTCTGTTTTGCACCATTCTTGTGCTGGAGCACTGGCATGGGAGCACAGCTGGACGCTGTGCAGAATGCAATGTGCTGCATGGTTGGTGGCATTGCCACGAGGGTGCAGTGCTTGCTCACACGCCTGTGGCTGCCAGTGTCCCAGGGCTGCCCCCCAGCCCTCTGGGACACTGCCCTGCAGCTCCAGCACCAGCACAGGCACTGATCCCTGAGGGTAGCGAGCAGTTTCCAGTTGGACTTCCAACTCCTGAGGGCTACATCTAGGCCCTGCGGTGCAGATGGTGTGCTGGGGGTTCCCCAACCCCACACCTGCCACCCCTTGGAGCTGGCTGGAGACATGGGATCAGCTGCCCAGGAACCTCAGGGAACTGAAGTCGTGGCATAGGGAGTTGGCTGCTGCTGAGCCGCTGAGTGTGGGGCCCTGCTCTGCCTGCCTGGGAAAGGAGCACTGATGCCCTGGGGGGCTGTAAGAGCCCATGCTCTGTTCAGATCATGCAGCCAGGATGAAGGGGACCACAGCACCCTGAAGCCCACATGTTCTCCTTTTGTGACCAATGGGAGACCGTGTCCCACCATGAGATGCTGGGCTGTCCCACAAGGCATCTTCTTGCCCCACTAACACTGTCCCTTCTTTTTTCTCCCCTCCAGGAATGAAGACTTTGAGATGTAAGCTACTTACACTGCCAGGTCCCTGTGTGGGGTGGGGGGCAGCCCCTTGTGCTATGAGGGGGGTCAGGGCACAGAGGGAGGGGAGTGGGGGCCAAGGTGAGTGCAGACCAAGGAGTGTGCTGGTACCAAGGGAGAGCTGTGAAGGTGGGACTTTTGTAGTGCACACAGTTGTGGGGTCCTCTATCATCTTCCCACACTTCTAAGTTTGGAGGTGCTTCTGCTCCCAGTCTCCCAAGCTGGTGGGTTTGCGGAAGCTGTCTCCATACCCTATTTCCTGTGGGGCTGGGTGATAGGAGTGGGATGATATTTGACCATCCCAGTGCATTCTGAGCTGTTCCTTGCTCCCCTCTGTGGCTGGGGGTGACATAGGTAACCTTGGTTTAACAGGCCACCTGCATTCAACTTCTACAAAATCCCCAGGCCTTCCACAAGGCATTAGCCCCCGTCACCTGCAAATGGAGGAGGAAATGGACAGACCCTCTCACTTGAAAAATGTGACTTATTTATTTTTGCAGGGAGCGTACCTCTTTGCAAGGCTGTAATTTTTGGTGTCAAACAATAAATGGTGTGTTTGTGTGCACTGTGGGATGTGACTCCTCAGGTCTAGCTGTGATGGAAGTACACAGGGGTAGGGGCACAGAAGGCTCCCCACTGCTGGCACAAGCTGAGGCTGTGCCTGGGACCAGGGGCTCTTTCTGGTGTTCCCAAGGGTGCTCTGCCCACAGCCAGCCTGTGGGTCAATACAGGATCACTGCTCAGTGTCACCAAGACTGGACGGTGTTCCCCTCACTGGGTAGCCCTTTGCACCTCTGACTGGGCGAGTGCCAGGTCCCTCTCTGGGAAAAACCGCACAAAGAGCCTCCTGTCCATGAAGTGCCACCCCAAGCTGTCCCCAGTGCGTGAGCACTTCCCTCTGGCAACCGTGGTATGTATCATCTGTGGGTTTCCAGTGAGTTTATGGGGTGCCTGCAGCCCACACCTCCTTCCCTCTGCAAGATATGGTGGCATGGGTACTTTCTGTGCCCACCCCTGCATGCCCCATGCTCTGCACGGCAAGAGCTGCATGCACAGATAAACCAAGGGTGACTTGGTCTAGAGCCTTGGGGTGAGTTCAGGTATTGCTTTGTGCTGCTTCTTGGTGCAAGCACAGGGACTATCCCAAAAGCTGTGTCAGGCACAGGGGATATACGTGAGCAGCTTGACTCATTTCCTTTGTTGCAAAGTCCAGGTTTCTCTGAAGCAGAGTGGGAGGGCCAGGCCGGCCAGCTCCCCCTGCACTACGTGCGTCTGCTTTATTGCTTTTTGTACTTGCCTTTAGATCTAATTGGTAGTTTTTCCTTTGGGCGTTATCTGAAGCTGCACCGGCCTTACCTCCTGCTGTCTCCCCTCAGCAGAGTCTGACTACAGAAAGAGCTCTGTGCTTGCTTATCACTCAGCTGAATCTGTCCTTCAGGTTGGTTTGGCCCCTGCTTCCCCCAGGGATGCCCACCCTTCCTGGTCCTTGGAGTGAGAGATCCTGCAACCCCTTGGAAAGCATTCAGCTCAGTTTTGTCTCGTTTTCCCCTGCCCTGCACCCTCAGCCTCCAGAATTCTGACTACTTCCTGCTTGTCTAGAGCCCACACATGGAGGCTTGTGCCCTCAAGCCTCAGGGTGTCCCTACTGCATCCTGTTCCTCACTTCCTCTTCCCTTGCTGTGCCTCAGGAACGCTAGCTCACATAGGACTGATGCTGGCTTCAGTTCCCTCTTGCTGGCTTTGCTTCTTTCCTGCTCTGCCTTCTCTGCAAGAGCCAGTGCTGGAAGGCAGGGAGCTTGACCCTCATTTACTGTGTCACTGTGGCCACCTGCATCCAAACCCAGCCCTGGCAATGAAGATGTCCCCCCCCAAAACACTGCACAGCCTTTGCCAAGGCATGGGGCTTGCTCCCCATTCAGTGCTGCTCCAGGGCAGTGTTCCAGTCCCTGCAGCCATGGCTCTAAGAGGTGCTTGGGTCCATCCATCATCCTCCTCCCGAGCAGTCCTGGGAGGTGGGTGAAAGCAGTGTCAGGCAAGGCCAGCAGCCGCCTGGAGAGGAGGCAAGGACAGGTCATTAAAAAACACCCATAGTGGATGCCACCAGCTCTCTTTTCAGGCCACGCTCCCTTCGCTCATGTGCACGGCAGCTGCCAGAATCGAGGTGACTCCACCATGAGAGGGAAACTCACAGCGCCCCATGGCCACAGCACAAGGCTCCCACAAACAAGGTCTCATCAATAACCAGCCAGTCTCTGGGGAACTACTGCAGCAGTTCCTCTTTTCCAGGCCTTTTTCCACCACAGGGACTTTCTACAGCCAAGCCCCTGTCGGGGGGAGACCCTGCCACATCTTTATAGTGGTGTCACAAGCAAGAATCTCTCCAATGGCTGCTCTGACACTGTGTGCCTGCCAGCAGGATTTCACTGGGCCAGCCAGGTGCTCTCTGCTGCCAGTTTTCCTAAAATGGACAATTTGCAGCTCTTGAGAAAAAAAATCCTTCCTTCCTCAACTCTGCTGGGCCCAGCCACAGCCATGCAGGGCCTGGACTGCCCTTCCCTGTGGCACACACGCTCCAGCCCGCCTGTGCAGACTCCTGCCTCCATGGCTTCATAGCGGTAAGCAGCTGAGTATCACAGAGGGAATGGGCTGTCTGGGCATGCTCTCCAAGCCCAGCTGTACCAGTGGTGAGCTACGCTGAGCAGCTCCAGAGAGATGAGCCGGGCCACTTCTCACCAGAAGCAAAACAAAACCGCCCTCCTCCTCAGGGTGTGTACCCTCATAACATCCACCACCACCTCAGCACTGCTTTAGGAACCTTTATTTCTAAAAGGAGTCTGTCTTCCACACTTAAGACCACTCTCAAGAGGATTAATGCAGGTGAATCTCCCACAGCCCAACAAGGCAACAGACAGCTCCTTTACACCACAGCCCAGAACGCAGGGGCAAAGCCACAGCCAGGGTCTCCCTCCTGGTGGAGGGGGCCAGGCACAGGGCACCCAAGAGAGGCTGGAACCTGGATCTTCTGCACAACTGCTCTCAAGTTACATTGATTTTGCAAACAGAGGCACAATATGAGCCAGACAACCCTGACAAAGGTCCTTTGTATGCAAAGGGCAAAGGTAGAAGAGATGGGAACAGAGGGCCCGGGTGTCCTGCAGCATAATCTAAGCTTCCACAATGGAAAAGGAAAGGCAGGGCCAGGCCCAAGCTCACAGAGGCTGCTGCAAGCTTCTCAGCTCAGGAGAGGGTTTGGGTACTGTCTGGGACAGAGAGATAAGGGAATTAGGCTGCTCTTTTCAGCTAAGTAGCTGCAATCAGTCACAGCTACAGGATTGATCCCAGAGGAATTGTGGCGAGACAACGTGTGGAGTGCTGCAGCTGCCAGCATGTTTGCTGGGACCCCCAGTGCCATGCAGCTGTGCCACACTGGCATTTAGCATCTGACTGAGCCCAAAGCAGCAGGACTCAGTGACCCAGCTGCAAGAAACACGCCCCATTTCTCACAGGCAGAGCTTGGAGGTACCAACAAACTCACTGAGCAGAGAATGGGGGGGAAAGACTGTGTGTATCCCTGTCTACCACTCCACCCCCAGTACTAAAGGATCAGGGAAGTGGAAGTGGAGTTAAAAAGGAGCCAAACAAACAAGAAAAAAAAGTGCTTTGGGCAGGGAGCAGTTCTGTAGTCCTGTAGTGCAGCCAGCGTTTTCATTCACAGATGCACCCAGCATTTGCTCCTCCACTGGCACACACACAATTGCACTCGCTAGGAATAGCCAGAAAGCCTGCCCTGGCTCAGAGGAGATCCCCCAACCCCAGCCACCCAACAGGCGCTTTGAGATGCTGCTGCAGGGACACTTCAGAAAGGAGCAGGCTTCTGTACGGCCAGGACAGGTAGGATTTCCTATGGTGGATGAGGCTTTCCCTTCCTTGTGCACCCAGGGCTTGGGATCACAATGTCCTTCCCCCCTTCACACATTGTCATCCTGCAGCAGTACTGAGGCCGAGGAAGTCCTTGCTGTGGGTAGCTGAGGAACATCATCGGCCACTGCTTTTGAGGGGATTTTGTGCTCTCGGGGTGGGGTGGGAGGGGGGAAGGTGGTGCTCTGCAGGGCATCCGAGTACATCTCGTCCTGCACACTGGGACGCTGCAGAACCCTGTGCAGCAGTGGCTTGAGCAAGCCCACAGTCAGCTGGTTCCCCTCGCTGGAGAAAGGCACTGGGTCCTCCTGGGAGTGTGGGAGGTACTGCAGGACCATGGTGAGGATGTCTGAGGCAGTGAGCTCAGCAGGGCACAGTGGCCACAGCCTGTCCAGATAAGGGTCCAGCTCCCGGTGCTGGGCAAACTCAGCCAGCAGTGTGGTGAATATCTCCTTGTTAAGCAAGGGGCTGAGTTTGGAGAACTTCTCTGCCACCTCCACCACACGCTGCCACTGCTTCAGACGGATGAGAAGGTGCAGAGCTTGCAGCACGGCCTTAGGCCTCTTGCTGCAGAGCAGCAGTTCCAGCTCCATCTCCTCATCTGCCTCACTGTGTTTGTTCTTTCGGGCCAGCACTCCCAGTGCTCTCTTGTACAGTGGCACCCGGCCCTCTGGACCCTCCTTGCTGCTGTATGACCAAGAGTTGCTAATGTACTGCTGGGTCAGCTCCACAAAGCTGGGCAACCACTTGGGTTTGAACCTCAAGAAGGAGGCACAAATGAGCTCAAAGAGTGGGACCATCCCATTCTGACCCACCTCCTCCAGCTGCGGCTGACACAGGACCTTCTTCCATACCTCTGGGGTGGCCCTGGCTACTAAGAGGCCATCCCCATTCTGCTGCAGCTGCAGGCAGCTCCTCGTGGCCTTCCAGGCAGCCTTGGGGAAGGAGGCAAAGACAGAGTTTAGATAGGCCAAGTTGTCCTTGTCCATGTCAGACTGCAGAATGCGGCTGACCTCCTGCTCCACCAGCTCCTTGCAGTAGCTTTCCACCTCACTCTCTGGGGCACATACCACACAAGTCTTGAGGAGCTCTAGGCTCATGTAGCTCTGCAGCTCCAGGCTCATTGTGCTCAGCAGCTTGGCGTAAGTGTCTTGCAGGCCTTGGGCAGGCTTCTGCTTCTGGTGGAGGCTGTGCTGAAGGATGGCAGCAAGGACCACAGGAGCCTGGAATGTACCACCTTTCTTCAACTTCTCCACTGTCAGCTTGGAGCTGCTGAGGCTTCTCCTCTGGTAATATCTGCAGGCCTCCTCAAACACCATCTCCACCAGGCATGGCTCAGGCCTGCTGCTGTCCTCAGGTTTGGAGAAGCTAAAGCTGTAGATGCCAGTTTGAGTGAGGAGCTGAATACTGTCCTCCTCTCCCTGGGACTCCAGGAAATGCACCTCTTTCATGCTCAGGACTTCCTTTTCTATAAGCCTTCCACTGTTCTGGTCGACAAGGTACAGTACTCCAGCCAGCACACAGGCCAGGATGCTGCCAAAGGTCTTCAGCTGGACATGACTCCCCTGGGCCAGGGGGCCACCCTCCAGGTCAAAGATATGCCTGTGTGTCCCATCTGGCTCTACAACACTCACAGAACACTTTGTGCTCACCAGCAGCAGACCCCCACTGTTGGACACAGTGGAGGTGTGAATGTCCAGAGGCGTAAAACCTGAGAGAAGGCCCACAGAACCAAGCAGGAGTTTCCTGAAGTCTGACTCACTGCTGGAGCGCAGTACCTTGCTGTGGATGAAGCCTGCAGAGGGGGCTGTGATGGTGAATTCTGACTTCTCCGGATGCCAGATGAGGAGGAATCTGGAAGTGGTGGCAAAGGCAGCAGCAGAAGGCACTAGGAAGACGTGCTGGGGGGACGCCAGGACCTGGTACTCGGGGCTGTTGTGCAGGACTATCCTCACAGTGCCCAGCCGCACGCCTTGCTCCCCCACCTCCAGAGCACGGGCACAGACACAGAACCTGAAGGCACACTTGCTCATGTCCGAGTGAGCACCCAGCGGCGGCCTCTCCTCACACCACACCAGGCTGGCTCCCTGGCTGCACACGGAGACGACTCGTGCCCGGGCACCCTGGCAGAGCTCCAGCGTCTGCAGCAGTTGCCAGCCCACGGCCACCACAAAGTGCCAGACCTCGGTCCGGCCATGTTCCCAAACCACAGCCAGTACCCAGGAGCCCAGTACCACAGGGCTCTGCAGGAAGAGCAGTCCCACAAGGGCTGGCTGGGGCGGCTGCCAGCTCCTCTCCAGGTCGGCTCCAGCGATGCTGTGGCGCTGGAAGGCCACCACCCGAGGCAGGGTGGGCGGCCGGCTCTTCTGCAGGAGCAGGAGATGCTGCCCGTCGGGGCTGGACTGGACGTGGCTGGGCTCTTCTCCCCGGCACAGCAACTCCCGCAGCCAGTGGCCCCGGCTGAAGTCAGTCAAGTCGGAGACCTGCCGCAGCTTCATCCTGTCAGCGACAGCTTGCACCAGGGCGAGCCGGGGC
>VYZT01004398.1:1545-12423 GCA_013400735.1 Pomatostomus ruficeps | reverse complement strand
CCGCCGCCCCTCCGGCCCCGGGGGCTCCGTCGCACCGGGGACTCCGCGGGCCGGGCACGCTCCCCGCTGCGAGGGGCCTCGCCGGGCACCGGCACCCCGTGCCAGGGCCGCTCGCTGCCCAGCCCGGGTAACTGCGGGAGCGGCCGCACGCAGCCCGTGCAGCGGGAGGTGCTGCTCATCTCCCGCCGGTAACGCCGCCGTGCCCGGTGCGTGCCCCGGGTGCCGGCCCGAGGAGGCCTCGGGGCCTGCCGCAGCCCAGCCCTTGGGCTGCTCGTGGGCCGCGCTGTCCCCCGGCTGCCGGCTGCTTTGGGCTCGAGATAACTCCTGGGAAAAGAACGAGCGCTCGCTGATCGCTCCGATTATCTGGTTAACCTCGCGCCTCTCCGAACACTTGCATGGGCAAAGCCAAGGGGAACAGCAAACAGTGGTAAAGCAGGGGGAGCTTGCAGTGTTTATTATGGTGAAGGCAGAGGCACTTGCTACACGAGCAAGCTGCGGTCTCGGTTAAACCCTGTTGCGTATGTCGCTGTAAGAAAGTTTGCTCCTCAGCTGAGACTGTAATCTGAATATATGATGAGAGCCAATTAGCGTGAGCAGGTGGGTGGAATATGCAAAGCAATGAGATAATTTGGATCATTTAGATACGTGGTGATTGCAGTTCATCAGCCGTTTGAGCTCTAGTAGGAAATGTGACAAAAATGCAGAAGAGGAACTTCGAGGAGGGGAAAGGACATCAGTTTGGCTTTCCAGTAATAATAGGTTGACCCACGGTGTCATTTATGGCACTTTGGCTTTGTGCAAAGAGATACTGTGGGCAGGGTATACACAGTGTAAAAATGTTAAACAGTTACTGCCTAGCATGCACAAAAGAAACAGTGGGGCTTTAATGAGCTGCTGGGCTAAGCATTCATCTGCTGCCTCCCCCTGCTAACACACCAGGCAGCCATGCAGACATCCCTCAGGAGGGGAAGGGTCAGCCTGTGCTGCTCAGAGTTGCTGAGTTGCTGTATTCCGGCTCCCTAATGTGTTTTTTTTTTTTTTTTTTTTTTTGTTTTTTTTTTTTTTTTTTTTTTTTTTTGGTTTTTTGTTGTTGTTGTTGTTTTCTTTTTTTTTTAGAACTTACACCTTTTCATGTTTGCATTTTAACTCCTGAGTACTTGGCGCTGCTGCTGGTCTGTATCTCAAAAACGTTACCCACTCTGCAGCCCCACCATTCTTATTCTTGGCATGACTTTACTGTGCAGCTTCTTAGAACATAGCAGCTAGCTCAGAAGTCAGAGCCGAGGCCATGCAGCTGCACTGTATTCAACATGGGCCTTGGATCCACACCACCAGCTGAAGCCATGGGAAAAGGGCAGGGGAAGGTTACAGGGAGTGTTTTTCTTCAGAAGGAAGGCATCTGAAAAGGTCTGCAAGTGACATGAGCTTTTAGGTGGGAGTGTAAAGGCAGCGCAGAATATTTCGTGATAAATTATGTGGGATGGGTTCTAAAGGGCTCGAAAAGTGAAAACCCAAAGTCATTTTCTGACATGAGAAAGTGGTCATGGTAGCCAGGAATACAGAGAGAAAGTGTGGTGAAATGAAATAATTACCTTGTATGAAAATGGTGTGAACGGATGCTGTTGGAAGCATGTGGCGCTTGTCTGGATGGACTTGACAAGGAGAAGCATAGCTAGTTGGTGGTGTGAAGTTGATGGATTGGGTGTTATTTTAACTGGACAGATAGAAATTAAAAGCAGTTATGGATGAAGTGTTAAAATTGTAGCTCAAATGTTGCTCTTTTATGTCACTGCTAAAGCAGGTGCAGTGGGAGGTAGTGTGTGGCTGTATTTGCATTAGGAAGCTGCTTTTCCCGTTTTTCAAGGGGCAAAAATAGGTCAGAAGTGGTGTAACTTTGGATTGTACTATGTAGAAACACATACACTGCTCTGCTCTCCTGTGCTGCGTGCATGCTGTCTGTTGCTTCCAGCAATGAATGAGTGCTGGGACCTGTGTTGTAACTCCCTGTTCTTCAGGCCCAGTATTTACTCTGCAGATTCATCTCATGGATTAAGTTCAAGGTTTTCCTGGTGCTTCACTGAAGAATTTAATGAGTACTTAGCTTATAACACATTGCTTTAGAAGGTGTATCTTAACTTTTAGTCAGGGGTTTATCCCTGCCTCTTGCATAACTGAGGCAGTTTTTGATCAACTTTCCTTTAATCTTGAGTGATGTACCTGCAGAACACCTTGCAAGGCAAAGCATAAGCAGTTTGAGTCCCAGGTGCATACACTCAGGGAGGGAGGAGGCAATTACTGGCCTTGAAATGTTTGAACAGGTGAGTCCAATCTTAGTAGCTCTGAGGAGGTCAAGGGACATTGGCTTCTAAAAGCAAAAATATCTTATTCAGAGTCTTTATAAAAATTGGTTGAGGTTCAGGGCTTCGACATTAACAAACTAATATAGATCACGTAATTTGCACAGCGTTTTCCAGGTAGGGAATAAATGGTTTGCCAAGTAGGTCTGTATGTGAAAATACAGTTTTGTATCATCTGTATTCTTTTTGTCTAGCCAAGAAGTGTTACAGTATATTTTGGGAGGGACCCACACCGAAAAAAATACACTTATTCGTGTTTGGTTGCACCTGGGTGTTGTGTATGTGCATCTATAATCTTGAAAACTTTCAGGTTTGTTAGCCAAGGCAATTGAATGCAAAGTGCTGTGCTTGATGGGCTGCATACAAGATTATACAAGTTACAAGTTTTGGATCCTGATGTCCTTATGGTGTGGATGTGCATTAGTGCTATCCTCTCTACAGTATTTTTGCTATTAAAAGATGGTCTATGGAATACTAATAAGTCTTTGCAGGAACGGAGTGACAATGTGGAGCGCTGTGTAACAATTTGCAATGTGCACAAGTCTGAGTAAATCTCAGACTCAATATATCGGGTTCATTTTTCCTGTGGCTACTCTAACAAAAAAGCTAATAGAGCTGTGTTCATTGGAATGTCATATGTTTGGTTGGAATCTCTGTTATGAGTTCTGGAATGAAACAGAAAGGAGATGGATGGTTGGATGTGCTCATCCCTTCCTGACTGGGTCAGCTGATCTTGGGGTTGATAAGCGATAAAGCGAGAGACTGCTTGAACTTGTGTCTGCCGTGGCTTTTATCTTCCTGCCTTTGAGCTGCCAAGACTCCTGCTCTGTCAAGTTTTCTTCTAGTTCCAGATGAAGCGTCTTGGATCTTCTGTGACACAGCGAAGTATTTGTTGTTCTAAAAATCCGCATGCGTGTGCTTCTCTTGGCCCTGCGGGGTAGTTCTCCTGTGCAGTTAGTGAATACAGCAGGATTCACTTAGCAGCATGTGTTAATGGGAATGACCTATTGACAGAATAAATTATCCATTTGAACCTAAAATGTGGAAAATGCACTGATGCTTTTTAAATGTGATGTTTAAAGGAAAATTGTTAATTATATTCAGTATCATTGTTTTCATAAACTGTCACAGCATCATGATAATTTGACACCTCTACAACTTATTTATAAATGTTTTGTGCATTTAACTGTTGTCTTCTGCAGCTGCCTGGAAAGTCTCCATTAGCAAAATGCAGTTTTCTGTTTGTCTTTATGACATCTAGAAAATGTAATTGCATAAAGTGAAAAGAAAAAACCATTTGTATGGCCTGATCCGTCATAGGTCATGAAACAAACACAGCCTAATAAAGCGTTGGCATGAAAGGCAAGGTTTGCGTTTCTCTCCTTGCTCCTCCATATGCTCATTTGTAGAACAGCAAATTATAAACAAGAACATTATTTAATCCTTGCCTCTAGCAGTTGTCTTTGTATGTGCTCTGTGCAGCTTTGGTTGAGAGAATGTGAATCCTAAGTCCCATTTTGACAGAGGCTAGAATTTTCACATGATCATGCAATCCTTCTGGTGCTCACCCTTTGTGTCTTGAGGTATTTAGTTTTTTCTGTCTTTCTGGAAATGTAGGAAAAGGGTTAAAATGCAGCTCTGAAAGTACAGAGACTAAGCAGAGCTTATTGATCCCCTCCCATTCACGCACACATTTGATGTGAGAACACTGACCTAGAAGCACTGGGAGTTAGTTTATTAGTTTTGACATTGGGATTCATTAGCTGTAATTCAATTAGAAGCACAGTGATGTATGTTTTTGTATGCTGGGGATTGCAGCTGTGTTAGGTTCAGAAACTTACAATTCTAGTAGGAAAATTGTTTTGTGCAGTCTTACCCAAGATTTGTATTCCTAGGCTAAAAGTGACATCACTCTTGATTTGGTTTTTAATAGATTTCTCAGTGTTTCCAATTAGGTGTCTAATTAGAATAATGTCTTATTTCCCATGACAGTTTAAAAATAATGCAAAGTCTGTAAAAGAGAAGCTGTCAAGATAAGTGAATAATATTTTCTTTTCCGTTTGTCAGTTGGAAACCTTCTTCCGTCTTAGTTGGATACATAGACCTGCTAGGCTATGGCAATAATTTTGGTGTTTACAGAAGGTTATGGTGCAGTAGTTGCTAAGCTTTCTTCTGTCAGGTGTCTTGGGGATCTTTCCATTTTCACCCCAGCCCATAACCAGCCAGCTGGTTCCCTTTCTAGTGGGAAGGCAGAACACCTCTCCTTGTGTATGTAAGTGTTAGCTTTTCAGGTGCGAGATCTGCTTCTCTCTGTCCTACCCTTTCCCATCCAAGCAAAGCTCTTTCCCTTTGTACCTGAAGCAGAGGCTTTTGCAGCAGCATTGTTTCTTCAGGCCTAAAAATGTTTGCCTGCCACTTAGAACCAACATTTATGGCTAAAGGGATGGATGTTTGAATAACTGACTCTGGAAGCCTGGGAGTCCTAGTTGAGAACATAGTTGTAAATCAGCTAAAAATTGTCTGCAGTGGAAAGAATGTAAAAGAGATCTGGAACTGGTATTCAGTAGTTGATGGAACTTGGTCTTTGAGGGAAAGACAGATCTAAACCTGCTGAAGATGTGGAAGGAGATTCAGGCAGTCTGGGATTGAGGCTACATCCAAAGCTATCTGCGTGGCTGCCAGCTCAGAAAGCTCTGGGGTCCTAGATTCGAACGGTGAACTTACCTCTCTGTGCATAATTTATTGTGGTTGAGTGCAACTACCACAAGAGCCTGCCTGTGTTTTTCTGGAGCATGACTTAAGTCAAGCCTCTGTGTGTGGTATGCTGTTGCTGTGTGTGTAATTACCTTTGGAGGTATGGGAGAAAGGCTAGGAGCTCAGGGGTATGAGAAGGGATGGCATTCCCTTTCTGCTAAGTACTTCTGACATGCTGCAGTCATGGAGGAGGTTAGAACAGTGCTAAAGCTGTGATGCTTGCCAGGAAAATCTGTGATTGCAGATGAATGCGTATTTGCGAGGTCAGAATAGTGCTGCACTTTGTAGCATCACACATGAGGTTGAGAATAGGTGGCAAGTTGTGTGTTCTGACTCAGCCACTGGAGTGGGTTGTCTGTCACAGAAGGCTCAGGACCACGTTACTTCGTGTAATGGCTCATTTTGTAATAAGGATACTACTTTTCTTTTAACAGTATAATCAGTAAGACACCAATTAATGGTAGTAAAACTTCTTTGTGACTTTAGAAAACCCTTTGCTGTCAAATGGATCATGAAATTCATCTGGTTAAAAAAAAAAATCCCTGTAAAGCTTTCCTCTGTCTTCCATCCTCCTCCCGAAACTGAACCACCTGGGATGCTTTTGAGGTTGGAGTTCCTCTCTGACTTGATTTGCAGAGCAGCTGGCACAGATAAGGATGCTAACGTGCAGAGGTAGGTGTGAACAAGGGCGGCAGGAGTGCTTCATGGAGGCTCTCCTAGTGTTGGATGCCACCTCAGAGTAAAAAAGCAGAATTTGAAATGCTTTTGTAGGCACCAAATTAAACAGGTAAGAGAAGACTTTTAAATAGTTTCAGGAGCTTTTTGTTACCAGATGCCCTTGAGGCTTGACCAGCATCAAAAAAGACTGGGTACTTATTTGATCTCAAGTATCACAATTCCTCCAATGAGATTAAAAAATACATACTTTTCTAGATGCAAACTGCATTGGTCTGGATCATGAATCAGTTTCTAATAGGGAAGAATTAAGAAAATTTATCTATAAGGAGCTTATTCTGTTTCTGCTTGTGTGTGGACTTTCGCATATCTTTGAAATGGGATATAGGACTAGATGTGTCCTTTGATCTGATTTCTTATCTGGTATAGTTATAAATGCCCGTACTTACATCTTGAGAGAGACGGTTAGTGTTTCAGTGCAGTGAAAAAGTCTTTCGTGGTTGAGGCAGGCCAGATATGCCTTGAAGAAAAGTTCAAGTTTTCTGAGCCGTTTTTGTCTGTTCTTACCTTCAGGGTATACAGCATGGCCCAAACAGAGAAGAAAGGTGGGCTGCTCCGGAAATCTTCAGCCTCGAAGAAGCCATTGAAAGAGAAAGTGGTGTTGATGTATGATGAAATTTTCACGGTAAGGAGTTGAGCATCTCTTCCTTCTAAAGTGTTGTGTTAAATTTTCTTGGTTTAGTTTATCTGGGTTTTTTTTCAGTGGATTTCTTTCCTCAAGATAAAGCCTGCACAGTGTAGGCAAATGCTCCAGGCTCTCCTAGTGTCATGCAGAGCTCTGTAGTCTGTTCTCTTCCAAAATGTCTCCTTGTCCTGTTGCTTACCAGAACAGTACCATCTATGGGAAGTCATGACTTTCCCAGTATTTCTCAAAAAACAATAGAGAAAATAAACAGAGGCAGTCCTGTTGAGGGCTACTTCTGTTGGTCCTTCTTCTTTTGGGAATCTGTGTAGCCAAAATTCTGCACTGTGAGACTACTTGATCATCCAGCGGGTGATGCTGACTCTGAGCTACTCATGATACAGACTTTCTTTGAATTCTGCCTGAATGATTTATTTGCCCTCATGTCTGTTCCTTTTCCTTTCAGACAGAGGACCCCAGTAAATGCAACCCTAGGTTTTGGGAGGAACTATTTCTCATGAAGGTAACGGAATGTGAACATCCTGTTGCTGTTCTGCTAACGAAATGGCAGACTGTCAGTGCAAAGACTTCTGTTTCTAAGGTGTTGGTGTAATGTGCATGGACTGCTTCTTAACCTGACAGGTCAATCTGGAGTATCTAGAAGGCAAGCTGGAGGCTCTGGATGGGGAGGAATTAATGAAGATAAAAGATAACATCAACAGCTTGTTTCAGCACTGCATCCAGGCCCTGGGTGAGGAGCACCCAATCAGAGTGGTGAATGCATTACAGGTACCACACTGGGAGACAGGGAATGCTGTTTTCTCTTTCTGATGAGGCAATGTGTTTGTTGTTGGTAACAAACACCTTGTCCTCCTTTCTTTGCTACTGAGAAGAAGTGATGTTTACGGAGAAGTTGCTGCTTATTGTCTGTGGAGGTTCCAAACATTCACAGTCTCTTTACTCTTGGCAGAGCAATAGATGGTTTCAGAATTCAAGAGGATCTGATGATGGAGGATGAAGTGGATGGCAATGACGAGACAAAGGGGCCTGTTCACACTGCAGGCTGTTGGTTTGGGGTCTCAGGAGTACTTAGGCTGTCTAGCTTTGTATTTTACTTCAACCTCTGCTCCCTCGTTTCAGCTGCCTTTTTGAATTTCCATATAGGTCAAAACAGAAACAAAGCTCTGGAGAAGTTAGTGTGAAATTTATGCAGGAAATTGCCCCAGCTGGACACTTCCTAATTGGAAGCTGTGAAGAATTATCACCTAGAATTAATAACCATTTTTGTGCAGGTTGTTCCTTACCAAAGCTCTGCTGTTCCATATCTTGTATGGGAGACTCCCCTTCTCAGTCTTGATATTTGATCTTACTAGCTTACAAGCTGATTCTTACAGTTTGGTGAATATATTTTCTTCTCTCAGCTTCAGGAGTACAGAATATGAAATTCTGGTTTGAGGAAGTCATCTCTAGGAAACATTGGACCAGCAATGAGCTAAGAAAAGTTGATTTAAAGCAGAATATTTACATCTCTGACGAACAGTCTTGTGTTGTTTTATTGTTATTTTTAGAATTAGTTTGAAAGGGTGCTTTTAAAATTTTAATTATACCTACATAGACCAGCCCCAGACACTTGGAAAAAGTTAGGGCAGGTCACAAGAATCCTGTTGTGTGAATGTAAATAGGAACCAGGTAACACATCCTGAGCTCTAATTGGGAGAGTGTTCCCTTAATCAGCCTGTGTTTATGTGGAAAGTGATCCTGAAGCCAAAACTTAATTAAGCAATCATTTTATGAAAATGAGCATGGTGACCAAAGGTTTGTTTAGCCCAGTATCTGTTTCTGACAGTAACCAAAACAGGGATGTCTACCTTACCTTTTTGCTTTTATGTGGTTCTAGAGGTCTACTAATTCCATCAGGTGTGTTTGGAAACTAATTACTTCTCGCTGGTGAATTTAAGCTGGAATCTAAAACTGCAGTGGTTGTATTCCTGCTTATTCCCCTCTTCACAGGCCTGAGAGGTGCCTGATGACTAAAGTCACCCCAGACATTTCCCTCTCTTAGGACAAATGAGTCATTTGCTGCCCATAAATTTTCCAGAGAGTCTGCTGGAAGCATAGTGTGCTGATAACCTGTGTATTACCAGTGATCTTCAAGAACTTGGTTTGAAGCAGTAATTAAGCTGCCTAATAGACTTGGAGTCAATTTTTTGGGTTTTTTTTGTGGGGAGGTTGGTTCTTGTTTTTGCTGACAAAGATGCAGTTTATTGGTCCGACTTGATATAGCAGTGTGGTAACCAAAGAGAAGTTCATACTCAAACAAGAAAAAAATGGACAAATATATTCTTCTCCAATTTTTTATGAGTTTTCAGCATCCAAAGTTCTCTTGAGAAATGACGGAGCTGGAGGAGAGGTCAGACGAAATGTATGGCTTCCAGGCTGGTGGTATTTATTTCAGTATCTGCCAGTGCTAGGAGAGGGTCACGCAGTGGGTTTTGCTATTGAGTTGGAGGTGTTGCTTTACATCTCACCTTCTGTTTTTTCCCTTTGCAGACTTTGTGTGCATTAATTCGGGGTGTCCATCAGAAGAACAAATCCACTTCTGGGTTTGACATCATCAACATGCTTGTGGGTTTTGATAAGGCAGAGCTATGTATGAAGGTGAGGCCCTGGCAGTGTAGAGGAGCAGTTTGCACAGCAGCTGTGTTGCAAGGGCAGTGAGTTGTAGACAGGTGTGTCTACCAGGCAGAGGCTTTGGGGGAAAATACTTGAGCCACTTAGTAAAAATAGCTGTTCTGAAGTTCTGTACCTGATGGTAGCACAGACATTTGGGGTCCCTGCTTGGTTAGTAATGCAACAGAGCACTTTCTTTTCCTTTAGTTCCAGACTGTGCAGACACTGTGGTTAAAAGGCTGTCACAGGTGATTACTACCTAGTATTGAACCTCACACCTTGTGCTTAATCTTTATCTGACAGTCATTCCCTGCCTTCTCACATTCCACTTACTTGATGCTCTTCACTGTAAAGATGTTGAGTTTGGGAAGTGACAGAGTAACAAGTGATAAAGCTGAATTCTTGTTGTATCTTTCATCTCTCTACAAGAATAGCAATTCTTCCTCTCTATACAAATTGTAGTACATTTGGGGAAAATATTAAGTAGTAATTTGCCTATCAGATTTTAAATCATAATTTATATATGTATTGTTAACTGGAGGTGTGCTGCTACATCTAGAGAAAACTAATGGAAAATGATCATGATGTTATGCCAGTAGTCATTAAACGGTAGTTAACACTAAAAAGTGTTGAGAAACTATGGTATGAATATGGCCTGTGTAGAAGCAGTAATGGCTTAATTACTGATTCTGGAATAACATGGCTTTATGTTGGTGCTCTTCTACTTCAATCTTCCAGAAAGCTTTTTATAAAAAAACATTCCTAGTAATTTAAAATACTACTTTTAAATAATGTGGCTATTGTTCTTTAGAATCTGATGGAGAGCTTGGACTCTCTCCTCTGTGCAGAAGGTTCTGAAAGCCTCAAAAGCTTGTGTCTGAAGCTCCTTCTCTGCTTGGTGACAGTAAGTAATTAACAGTTGTATAATAACTTATATGAGCCATATCTGAGGGACGGAACTGTCTCAGTACTTGAACAGAATGCTGCAGTGTGAAGCTTAAGAAGGGGAGAGAAACTGTGAATAAGAACAAGAGTCAGTCCAGAATATGCGTGATGGCTCTAACCATGATGCCAGCGCAGATTAGCAGATGCATTTTGTCCTGTAAGATAGGTGCCAACTGGGGCAAAAGAGGAGAGGCAGGAGGAGGTATCAATTGGACTCACAGGTGTGGGTTTTTTTAAGGAAAAAGATGTTTAAGAAATCTCAGATGAATGGAATGAAAGGGTGAAGGGTTGAGGAAAGACAGAAAGTGTGGAGTACCAGAGTGGTGAGGATGTGAAGAATGAGAAAGTTGTAATAAATAGCCACTCATCAACCCTTGGGGATGGTTAACTATGAACTATTTTGACTGTGATAAGAGACAATTGAGAGTGGAGGAGGTCCTCACTGCCCTCTTCATGATGGGAAGGTTCTCAGTGAACCATGTGTGCCCTGCTTTTCATTGTCTGCCTCCTGTGTAGAGCCTGCAACAGCTGATGGCTGTTGTCATTCATGCAGCTGTGTAAAATACCAACGTGTGGAGGAACGCGGAAGCTCTTAGTCTGTGGGTGGTGCTTCTTGGCAGAGAGAGGGCTGGGAGGCAGGACAGATTTCTTTTACTTCATGTCTAGCTCTACTGCTAGTCACACCTTGACTTGCTAAGTGTGAGATTCTAGGTAAATGTGTCCATCTGGGAGCAGAACTCTCCTGTTCCCAGTGGGTGCCAGAGGCAGCTACAGCATCGGTGGAGGCTTCAGATG
>VYZT01004393.1:0-11603 GCA_013400735.1 Pomatostomus ruficeps | reverse complement strand
GGAGGTCATCTTGTCCAAGCCCCGAGCACAAGCTGGGCCTCCCAGAGTTTTTTTGCCAAGNCCAAGCCCCGAGCACAAGCTGGGCCTCCCAGAGTTTTTTTGCCAAGGACCATGTCCAGACAGCTTCTGAATATCTCCAGTGTGTGAGGCTCCATAACGTCCCTGGGCAACCTGTGCTGGTGCTCAGTCACCCTCACTGGGAAAAGTGGTTTCTGATGTTCCGAGGGAAACTCCTGTATTTCGGTTTGTGCCCTTCAGCCCTGGTCCTGTCACTGGGTCTATCCTCTTTGCCCCCTCCCTTCAGTTATTGGAATTCCTTGGTGAGATCCCCCTAAGCTTTCTCTTCTCTGAGCTGAACAGTCCCAGCTCTCTCAGCCTTTACTCAGAGGAGAGACGCTCCAGATTCTTAAGTCTTCATGGCACTTCTTTGGACTCTCTCCAGTATGTCCACGTCTCTCTGGTACTGGGGAGCCCAGAACTGGACACAGCACTCTCGGGTGTGGCCTCACCAGTGCTGAGCAGAGAGAAAGGATCACCTCCCTTGACCTGCCTAATCCATCCCAACAATAAAGTAGCTTTTTTTTTGCTGCAAGGGCACATAGCTGGCTCGTGTTCAATTTGGATATCATCAGCACTCACAGGCCTTTTTCTTCCAAGCTGCTTTCCAGCTGGGTGGCCCTCAGCATTTATTGGTGCAAGGGGTTGTGCGTCCCCACGTTCAAAATTAGCCAGCAGTGTGCCCTGGTAGCAAAAAAAAGAGTAACATTTCCTTGGGCTGAATTAAAGTGTTGCCAGCAGGTCAAGAGAAAAATATAAACACTTCAAGGGAGAGTATTGGATCCAGTATTAATCACTGGGACACATTGCTTATTACCGGCCTCCAAGGAGATTTTGTGCCACAGATCACAACCCCCAGCACTCAGCTGTTCACTCGGTTTTCAAACACCCTCCTTGCCTGCTCACGTAGCCCACACTGCAGCTCCTCCGTGAGTCTCTCTGGGGAGGCCTCGCTGAAGTCAAGATGTACAACATCTGCTGCTCTTCACTGTACCAGAATCATTATTTCCTCTCATATTCTTTTATTGTTTACTTACACATCAATATTCTCAACATGCTGTGGTTAATATCTGTAATAGAGAGTAGGTTAGACATCTGGTATTTATCAATTAGTTCATTGCCCCTGAAATCAGTGATGCATTACTTCTCACACACTAGACCAGGAATCAGCCTTTAATGCTGGGAAGAGAGAGCAGGAAAAACACAGAAGCAACCAAGATCATGCTTTCTTTTTTCATTTTGTTAACCTTTTTTCTTTATAACTTCACTTCTTTGAGGTATCCTTGAGGATGTGTCTATGAGATGTCTGAAAGAACAGAGAATTACGGGCTGGTAATTGGAATGTCCTGTACCCTGCAGTCTTTGGAAAAAAAGAAACAAAAGAGCAGGACATGAAAAGCTAAAATCACTAATAGAACAAAAGCAGTGTTGACATAATAAAAGACTATTCAGAGACAACAGCCTTCATTGCTACTCAGCTTTGATTAAACCCAGAGCAGGACCATCTTGTTTACTGAATGAACCAAGAGGTTCTTTGGAAAAAAAAATGGGAACATTTTGGTGATACAGAACTAATTAAAAACTAATGAAACTCATACACCAAATGAGAAGTCATTGAGAGCAACTTAAAATTGTAGATTCATTACATATTTTACCCCAGTGCAGTTTCTTTCTTTCAGACAAACTTCATATTCAAATGTAGGTATGTTTACAAATTATTCACCTCTTGACATCGACATCCAAAATCTTCTAAACAATCTTCCTTTAAAATAAGCATTAAATTCCTTCTTTTTTAAGATGTTAATTCTCAAAGCAAGAGCGTCATAGGAGACAATTATGAAATCTCAAAGTAAAATCCATCTTTCAAAGGCTAAAAAGTAGTACAGTTACATAATTCAAAAGGTAGAATAATAAAACAATAATAACACTGGCAACTTCTTTCTAAAGATCTCAGAAAGCTCTACAAATATTGACGTAGATGTAAGCATAATAATTTATCTGGAAATTAGAAAACAGTTTAATTTTCATTTCAGAGATTAAAAATAGGCACACAAAGGTTTACTATTGAGCTCAGGGCCACTGCGCTTGGCCACTGTTTTTAAAATATAACTGAAAATTGCTCCAAAGTCATGTGCCTGCCTGTGGGATTGCATTCCGTTCAGGAGTACTGTCTATCCAGAAAATCAACCACCTTGTGCCTTACATTGGCCAACAAAAGAAGTTACACATCTGCCAATACAGTACCTCAGTAATGGAACACATATTACATGAAACAAATGAAAAGGTAAAGTTCTGAAAATTTTTTTTTTGGTTTTCTTACGGGGTTCCGTTACTGTAGACAAGGAACAGGGCTGTGTAGAAAGACTAAATCATTTGAAGAAATGCACAACAGCATCACGGGGATAAAATTAAATTCTAGTTTAAAATGTGGCTGATAATGAAGTGAGAGGAAGAACATGCATGCTTACATGCACTCATTTTTTGTCCGTGCGGGACTGGGTTCATTCTGCAGGGGTGAATGTAATCAGATTCTATCCCACACCTCTAATAATGGGATCGAGTACACACAGGGCAATACTGCAACACAACCAGCAACATCCTAGACTGGCTTCTGTAAGGAGGCGCCATAAAGAGAGTAATCCACTGGCAGTATGCTGAGATGTTTCAATAGAAAAAAAGGAGAAATCAAATAAAAAATGAGAGGCGAAACTCCTGCTTGATATGGTGTCAGTCACTGTCTATATCTTTAAAATGGGATAGGGGACGAGGCACACCTACTGTTGGTTATTAACCTGTTGGTTACCATTACACTGAATTTAGCAGTTTATTTAACAATCAAAGAATTTTAATCTCATTTGAATGTGATTCCTAAATCTAACATGGCACTCGTATGAATCCAATCTGTTGCTGAAGAAGCACTGCTTGTTCAGGTGACATTTGTGTGGAAGTAGCTTAAATTTACAACTCTGTTATTTCCAAAATGTCATGTATTTCTAAGCAACAAGAAGAGCACCAGATCCACGTGACTGTGCAATTTTCCCCAATTACCAGTCCAAAACACAGTGGGAAAGATAAGAGATGCCTGGCACAGCCTGAACACTGAATATCCCAGGACAATTCGGATGCTATTGCTTGAATGGTTTTACCTCCCATCAACGGTGAACACACAGCTCTTTCTGGCCTTATAGATCACACGGCCTGGCATCGACTTTGTATTGCAAGAGTTAAGTAATATTAGAATTATTCAGCGGGAAATGTTTTGATTTGTTTCAAAGATAATGTAAAGTTTTGACAGATCTCATAAACCAAAGCCAAAGGGCCTGTATTTTAAAAAGCTATACCAAATTTTCAGTTGCGCTAACGTCAGTCCGTTCATCTTCATATCAGTTCTTCATTTCAGCAACACATGCAGAAGATTGACACACCCACATACATTCCTTTCCTGTAATTTTTAGCCATTCACCTAACCAAAAAGACAGATCCTGCAGTGCACTGTAGTTGGAATTACATGGATCTAGACACATATTTTGATGGCCAGACAATAAGTAATTAGGAAATAAAGCTATAAAGGCTATCAATGTAGAAATTTGCAGATGGAGAGGTTTGGTTAAGGCTGTATCAGGAGCTATGGGAGAGGAGGTTAATTTTTTTTTTAATTTGCCCATATTAGAAGAGGTAAATTTGTATCTTAAAAAATAAACACCAATTCAATGTGCATTTTTAGCAGTTCAATACACTAAATGTTTTCCTTTGTGTGTTCTAAATGCTGTATAGATTCTCCATCATCCTGTGTTTTCTCAGTTCTCTTATTTATTCCTCAGCAGAACAGTGTCAAGGCAAATCGTATCAAGACACAGAAAAAAATGACCATGTACACTCAGAAGATATTAATAGATGTTACAACCTTGATTTATACAAAGCAGTGGCAGGGATTTTTTACACTTTGCACACAAAATTGCAGTTTATCATAAAAATTCCAACTGCTTTCCATCCTGTGACAGCAAGACCTTTCTTTTCTTTTGAGAAAAACCTTAAAAGGATATCTCAATGCATTCCTATTTACGAGCTTTTTTACAATGCTAAGGCAAGAATATTCTCATTTCATTACAAATTAAAAATAATTTGGATCATCTGAGACTCAAAGCCCACACAATCTACTAAAGAAAAATCATATGAGAAAACAGAAAACAGGAAACAACTTCTGTATCAGAGCTAAAATATGTGGTATTTAGAAACAAGAACAAATCAGGTGTTTTACTTCAGATTTCATGGAAGTGGGTATATTCTCTGCACAAGTGACAACAGCATTAATTTACACAATATTCAGAAGCCAGAATTCTGAAAGAGAAGCATGCAAGGAAAAGCACCTCCCAATCAACATCCTGCCAATTAAGGTAATAGAGCTTTTACTACTGCTTACAGCTCTACAGAGCTGATAATTAAACCAGCTTATGCCCCTGAACTTTTCCTCTTTCATATCTCAGAAAAGTGCCATCAGCTGATGATGGAAGAGCTGAGTCTTTGTCTCTGCACCTGGAAAGCTTTCACCCACAAGACCATACATGAGATTGGGTGCATTTCTGCAGAAAGTTCTTGTTTTACTAAGTGACCACTTTTTTTGCAAAAGAATGTTTCATCAGAAAATTCGTCACCCAAATTCTTGAGCGCCCTCACAGAGATGAATATGATTTTCTGATACCATTTTTCATCTGTGTCCTTCCACAGAAAGATTGTAACGAAATGAAAGTGTTTCTTAATGAAACACTTACCCGAGACAGACAGAAAGACACTTCAAGAAATATGATAAAAGTGCACAAAGAGGACTGAGGAGCCTGCCCGGGAATCTATATTGAGCAGCAATCAATTCTCCACAGCATGTGTTACACAGTTGGTAGCTGCAGAGTTAGGAGCAGTGCTCAATTTGGTCACCTGTGGTCCCAAACCAGATCTCTCTGGTTTTTGAGTAGGCTGCATGGACACACAAGTCTCACAGTCCTGAACAGTAAATACTGAATCTGTCATAACTTTCTCATTGTTAAGGGTCCACCATAGGCCTCCAAATCCTTTTTTGGTACCTAATTGGAATGGCTAAGACTATAGTGTCATTTAATGAGTCCAGAGATTGTCCTCTGGCTGCACACCACACAGCATTTGACCCTGAGTCCCGCTGGGCCCCATAAACTGCCCCTCTGACCACAAGGCATAATTTTTTTTTACTGTGTTTTCTTTTTAGCTCAAACCACCTGAAATAACATGTGAGTTGTTAATACAGCACCTCCAGTTGCGGTTGTTCTCTGTCTGAATAATTCTAAATCTAAAAATAGGACTTAAATAATCCTTCCATAATGATATGTCACAGTGAAAGAGCAGGCAAAAGAATGAGTAGGTATTACCACATACTACTGCTGTGGCTGGTAGCTGTACTGTAATTAAAAATTGTTAATGGTTCTATTATAAGTGTCTAATTCATAGATTTTATCATTTAACCTTAATAGATAATGCCTTCATTTTACTTCATTTACTTGAGCGAGTAATCCCAACTTGTGAAAGGAGTCCTCTTAATGAGTCACATCAATAAAGAATTGGTCCCAAAATGAGAATAACTTCTACAGTGTAAACTTTAGCTGAAAGCTACATTTCTTTCTCTTCCCCCTCTACCTCTAAACATAAAAGAACAGCATCATCTCAACCGAAATGAAAACATGTAGATTCTCTCAGTTAACCCAGAAGTGAGCAGTCCTTAGAGTTGTGATTTCTTTTGAAACAACCCTTTGAAATGTAGTTCAGGCATTTATCTTTGCCCACGATCAGTGGTCATTGCTCTTCTAAAGCAAAATCCAAAAGGTCTGATTGCTAATCTTGCATGAGATACTGAGTTTATACTCACACATAACACAACCCCACACTCACTTCCAATCCTGTAGTAATTAGTCACATCCAAAAGAAATGTTTGTCCTGCATAATGCCCTCATATCATGACTTCTTGTTGGCAAATATGAGGCTTTTACATGTTATGAATGTCTATTTGATCATCTGAGATCTAATCTTTTTCACAACTGTCAGTCCCTCTGAGTACAAAAGAAATTCAGTCATTTTGGTGGGGACCTTATCTGTGGTTTTATGCTGTGGGATTTCCCAGATCCATGAGGTACCCCTGGCACTTAACACTTCACATACTGGAACATTGTATTTTTCCCCACAACTTTATTATTTTAGTCACCATGTGTGCCAGTGCACCAACAGAGGTCTTGTGTCAGTTAGCATAGCACCATGTGGAAGTGCTAATCACAGTGAAGAACTGTCTCTTTGAGGGATGTGAACTCCAGCCCACCATGGCAAATTAAAAAATCCAGTTTTTTCTGCTAAAGTGAACAAGAGATGTGAATGCGTATTGCAGTTGGTAGGGAAAAGTTTATGCGTCAATTCTGGTGGCAGAAGGGTGCAACATTCAAGGTACTACCAGTGCTCCAGGGCTAATGCAAAGGCAGCCAAGTCAATAAGGATTCTGATGGTTTGCCTTTCTTTGAGCTGCTTATCTTAATGGGGATATTGAACTCCTAAAACTAGAACAGGGTTTGTAAAAGCAAAGTTTGAGCCTGATGAGCTGAAATCCTGCCATGACAAGCCAGTCTCCCAGCTCAGTCCTTTCAGCAATGCAGGAAGCTGCTCTTATCCACACATCAATTTCAGACCACAAAGAACTTACAGGGCAGAAGTTAAACATTAAAAAAGCACAGGAAACCACAGATAACACTTCTGCAGCAGAATGCAACAGAAAACAACATGAAGGAAAGTTTGACTCAGAGCTCAGTGGAAAAGGCCAAGACAAGAATGAGCAATAGTGTTAATCAGGACAGCAGACATGGATACACAGATTTTAATAAAGTAGGTTAGGCATGTCTTTCAAAAACTTAACCACCATGTAAATTCCAACAAGTGATTAAAACAAAAATTTAAAAACCGGGAGGCCTCTGGCTGAGACTTAGAACTGAGGAATTAATTTTACTTATATATGTATGTAGGTATATGCACTGAGCACCGAAGAGGCTTTGACAAAAAGCTGAAGTGTGTTGGCCTGAATATTGGAAGTTATTCCTGGTGCAAAGATTTTCTTCCAGTACAAAGGAAGTCTTCAATTACAAAGGAACTGGCTGAAATGCTCTCAGAACTACCACATGATGAGAGAATGCACCAGTGGGGCGGATCCTTTGGAACAGCCTTGCAAGTCCCCAAGATTAGCAGCTTCCCTGATCCACGACAGAGGCTGAAAAACAAGATGTATAGATCCAAAACTAAATTAATGCTCCCTCAGGCTACAGAAAGGGCACTGATCTTCGACCTGGATGCAAAGCTGGATATTGGGAATGCAAGTGTGGGATGGTACTGACCACAGAGGAGGTAGAAATAAAACTCATGGGGCTTTCTGCAGCTTCTACCCATTTCCAAACTGGCATTCTAAAAGACTTAGCACATGCATTCCCATTAAAATATTTTTAATAAATTTCACAAATTGTCATATGAACAAGTAGCAGCAAATATTGAGCTTGTGTTTATGAAGCAGTGAGACAGAAAAAGGGATCCAGTTACTGCACTATTTGGACCTCAGTGGAACACAGTGCTTTCAAACAGATGATGCTGATAGACAGAAATAAAACAAAATGAATTCAAGGGCAGGTAAGTCCAGACTAAGCTTGACAGCATTCTTTCTTTAAAGAGAGGTAGCTTTAAAAGAAAATCCTTAGATGTCCTCTGTCCAGACTACAGTAAAATAGCTGATATAGGGCTATGTGGGAAATTAATAAATAATGCTAGAGAAGAAAGAGGTAAAAGAGGAACTGTTAGATGGAAAGGAAAAATGAAAATAGAATGTTGGGTAGTTGACAGTTTGAAAGGAGCACTTTGACAGTGGAAGGAGCTTAACGGTACTTACTCAAGGACCAGTTCTGGGGTGAGTTCTTTTTAAATTTTCTTTCATGATCATGGTATATAAATAACTGGTATGATGACTCAAACAAAGAAGCGTTGTCAATACAAAACAAAATCAAGTCACTGCAGATTAAAATTTGAATGATCTGAAGACAGGAGCAATGGAAAGAAGAGCTTGGACTAAAACACTGTTTACTTGAGGACCTAATTGCAAATCTTTTTGCAGTAAATTTAGGAAATTACTAGTGAAAAATAACTGAAGAAAAGGACCTATCTTGGCTAGGAGGCACAGATTTACTAGGAAAGTAGAACATCCTTCCTCTCTTGCACCACCATTTATCTGAGGCCAAATGTACAAGTACAGAACACACACTCCAGCCGCATGTGATGCAATTTCAGATGTCCATCTGATCAGACCTCCAGTCTGTGACAAGAACGAGGGCAAAATCAGGATGTATTTTCTGTGGACACAGAGAACCGTGTGTGCCATTATTCGGCGTTGGTAATCAGTGAAATTCTGTATTGCCATTAAATAAAAGGAAGATCAAGTGGAGAGAGGCTACCAGGAAAAGAGGCTACTGGGAAACAAGATTATGGTTGGTGTAATAGCAGAGCTCAGGTGCTGAAGTTGCAGATGTTGCCCAATCGCTTTTCCTCGGGCTGAATTGGCAGCCTTTGTTAGTCTGTCTCTATTGGAAACAAAGTGACAGTTCTGAACTAGAAGCAGAAGTCTTGTGGTGTGGGTTTGCTCCCCTGCTTTTCTGCTTTTTGCTCTTTTTTTCTCCTTTGTTGTTTTTTTGTTTTGTTTTGTTTTGTTTTGTTTTGTTTTGTTTTTGGGGGGTTTTTTTGGGTTTTTTTTGTCTCTGTAGAGCACAGATATCTTAACAGGCTTTTTCAGGAAAGCTTTGCATTTATATTTACAGGTTTATGCAGAACCAAGATTACAGACATAGAATAGATATTAACAAAATAACAACTCTGTTTGCATGGTCTATGTTTCACGCCATTGTGAAGGGTGCATTGTAGCACTGTGCACTCAAAGGAAGAACCAGTAACTTCCAAATAGCTCACTGCTGCATTTTTACTGGTTTACAATTCAGACTTGCACAAAGGAACAGTTTGTTGAGTCTGTTATCCTGTCCTCCACAGTAGCCACAGGCAGATAATTCATGCAACTTTCTTCCTTGATAAGGAACTGTTTGATACCCTACTGATGCATGAAGCTCCTGCCTCACCTCTGGTAGGTAGAAGTTAAATTATAACCTGAAAACTTTGATCCCAGATCAGCCATTCCTTGACTATCTCCATTACAAGCTACATTACTGCTGTTGTGCACTAAACATCACTGTTAACTGGCAATACTCATCTAGAAACCTGGACTGTATATGACTTGTCAAAACAACTGGTCAGCTCTGTCTACTCTCTTCTCTTATTTTTCCTGAGGCACAGGTGAGGAGGGAGCTGCAGCCACCTGAATAGCTCTATTCCCAGCCTTCTTTTCTATCAGCCCAGCATGTGGTAGTCAGGGAAAAATGAGAACAAGTCAGTGAAAGGCTCCTGTGAAAGCAAACAGCAGGGACTGGGATAGTTCAATGATTCTGGAGGTGGCAGAGAAAAACAGCCAAAGCTTTCCTTCATAGATATGGACAAAATATGCTGCATGGAGAATCAGCAATATTTCCATTGCTTTGGGGAAGCACCACTTCTTGCAAGTATACCCAACCTCATTGATTTGAGCATGTTCAGTAAGCCCAGTTCCACTAGGACTAATCAAATTGAAGTGCAAATCCTCTGCTCAGTCCATTAAGTGCTGGGCACATGACTATGGGAAGCACCATGACATATGACCCAAGTGCTTTCATAAGAAGCTGTGCAGCCAGCTGTATCAGAACAACTGTGCAGCACCAATATAAATAAATAATGGCCAAAAAAATGATTGTCCACACATTAAAGTACCAATCTAAAATTCAGTTTTGCTCTACATGAGATTCTGTCTGTGGTCCAAGGCAAATCATCTACTGTTGCCTCAGTGCCAATTCTGCTCACTAGATTAGTGGCATGATAATACTCTTCTGCATTAGAAGCCTTTTGTAAGGATCAATACATTAAGGATTCTTAAATATTCAGATCAAATGTTATTGGATGATTAACCAAGTTAGCAAGAAATGTCAGACCCTTTTATTAATCCCATGAAGTTCACTGCCTCAGATCTTTGCCACATTTGTGCAAAAAGGATTTTCTGCTATCAGTTTAAAACTGAAAGGCTATGATTTTACTGTGAACCCTTTGTTCTTGAGTTCTGAGACAGTTAAATCAGTGCACCTCCTTGACCTTCGCTAAACCATTAATAATTTATACACCTCTTTCATTTCACCTCTTATTCATCTCTGTTGTTATGTAAATACCCTAATCTTTTTAATCTCTGCATGTATGGAACTCTATCCGTGCCTCTGATCCTCCTCATTACTATTCCCTATCTCCTATTTCATTTATGCCTAAGTGAAATAAAGTGGCCAAACTGAATGATTAGTCCAAATGAAAGGTTACTACTGTTTCATGTAAGATGTCTATAATACATTTGATTTATTTCAGGATATTTTCTTTTTTTCCCCTTGTGTATGTAGGTGTTTTCAATAGGAAGGCCACAGTAACAGCACAGTCATTTCTCCAAATATAGCTCCTGATCATTTAGGATTTCTCAGGCTGAACAAGCAGGTCTATTAATTTTTTTCCACTGTCCACTAATATTTTCTTACTTTACCAGCTGCTGTTGGAGTACAGGCTTCCAAACTGTAGCTCCCTGCATTCTGCACCCTGATGTTCTCTCCATTTTGCTCTTACTTGATTTATTCTGTCTCTCACGTGTCAACACAGCTTTTTCCTAAGTTTTGCTCAAAAATCTCAGTGTTTCTTCAATTTTATTTGTTACTCAAATGTGTAGTATCCCACCATATCTTGTATTGCTGCCTTATGCCATTGTTTTGCACAAATCCAAACCTGATCATCTGGGCACAACGAGAAGACCTTCACTCATCCATTTCACTGTTCTGTGTTTAGCTTTGCATTCCCTTATCTGCTCCTGTGGAGTCTCTTGCTTATCTGTTGGGATCTTTTCCTGTCTGCCCTCCTTTCTGTTTTGCATTAAATCAACAGTCTCCTGCCTGTCTGTACAGCACACCAGCTGTGCTGTACCATCATTTTGTGTTACCCATGAGAAGGTGCCCTTGTGCTCCAAGTCCTGTTGATGCCAATTTATTTAACTCCAGCTGCAGCACAGTGTGGACTATTGTCTGAGTACAGTAATCTCAGGCCAAACACACACTTTGCAAAACACCCCTGGGGCTCCCTAGGCAGAGCTCTTGCCTGCACGTCCTTCACCAGGCACTTCTCAGAAATGTGTGTCTTGTCTTCTGGGTGACTGTTACCAGAAGTAGAATCTATCCTCACCTCCTGCCAGAACTGAGATGGGTAAAGAATGCATTGCATATTGTCTTTGAATTCATCATCCAGTCACATGCAGGCCCTCAATTAGATATTTATGTTTGCCAAGCAGGTGGGTTCTCTGACGGGACTTAGTGATGTCTCTCATTTCATACATGAAGTGCTGTCCATTTCATGCC